>CCAG010004410.1:0-19549 GCA_001077435.1 Glossina morsitans morsitans | reverse complement strand
TTATACAACAGCAGCAACAGCAGCAGCAGCAGCAACAACAACAACAACAGCACGGTCATAATTCACAACCTGATTCTCATGGTAAGTAATATTGTTAATACGTTTAGAGAGTTACTTTCCATTGCAACATAAACAAAGACAAAACAAAAAAAAAAAAAATGGAAAAAAAGCAAACAAATGCGCACCAAAGCACCAAATTGTACCAATGCTTGTATGGTTTGGTAATCATTTGCTAAATAACAAACACACGTACGCATACACCCTATTTGCGAGTCCTTTGGAATGTTGAAATTTACACAAAACACACATAAGTCTCTAACGTACGTATATATGTATACATCGTATATGTCATAACATTGTGTTGAATATTCTTTTGCTCCAAACAAACACCTCACCCACTCACTCAATCACTTACTTACACACTTACTCACTTAACACATTTACTCACCCATTCATTCAAAGCTCTTTATCATTTATTTTCGATTTAATTTATAGCATATTTTACGTATAATTTCTTTTTATTCTTCTTCTTCTTCTTCTTTGTCGTCATTTTCATTTTCATATTACTTACGTTCTCCTCATTTGCTTTCTACTCATTTCACGCTTTAGTCATGTACTCTTTATAATCTGATTAGCCGCAATTATTTCACTAATACCATCGAAGTTTTCCAATGTATTTATTTATTCATATACAATATAATAATGAATGTAAAGGCACTTCACTTGCACTTGAGCAGACGGTAGATTCAGTTTATTATTCCATAAGTAACCATTGATGATGATTTATGCCCAAAAAGTAAGACCAATATTCAAGTTAAATTTGACCGGTATATCGGATACGAGAAACGTTTTTTTTTTTTTTATTCTAAATTTATAGCATTGTGACAGATATTTATGTCAAATTTCACATCATAGATCACATTAGTCATCACTTCAGCTACGCTTCGTTTTGCATGACACAAAAGTATTGTTCCCGATTTTTACAATGTGTGTGATTGTGTTAAGCAAAGAAGTTCCATTACATTTCGTTTGCAAAATGAAATGAGATGAGACTTGGATTTACGCATAGTGTACCAGAAGCAACCGATCAATCGAGTGAATATCGTGCAAACGTTCAGCCACGATCGAAAAAACCGCGCCAAAGTCGCTTAAAAATCAAGGGTAATGTAAACAGTTTTCATCTATGATCGTGATGTTGTCCACTATGAATTGCTTCCGCCGGGCCAAACTGTTAGGAAGGGATATTATTTGAGGCCGGAAGGGATTTAATAAAGGAATAATTAAATTGGTCTTACTTTTTGGACACAGTAGAATAGTTCGCTGCTGTAGGTTGCTGTACGCAATTACGTAGTAAGTGTTTAGAAATTTTTCTTAAGCTGAAGCTAAAAAAAAAAAATCAAGAATATTTGTTTTACTACTTACTATATATCGATTTCATCTTTACGCTTTCACGAATCTCATTATTCACGGTTGAATTGTTTTTATTGCTTTTCAAAGCACTTTTTGTTTCAATTTTTTTTTTTTTTTTTTTTTTTTTTTTTTTTGTTGCCCCTTTCTGTATTACCGATGATATATTTATTTATTCATTGATTGACTTTATCATCGTATTATTAGAAATTATGTATAGGAATCGATATGTTAGTTAGGGATAACGGATAATTTGATTGTAGACAAAGTAATTTTCTTCTTTTTTTTGGTTTTTTTTTTTTTTTTTTTTGAATTTTAAATTCATCCCAATCGATTTCAGATTCGCAAGAAAATTAAAAAGGAACGGAAAGGACAAGTGAAGGAAAAATGTAATAATGTTAATTCAAAAAAAGAAAAAAAAAAAAATGAAGGGGGAATCTCATCCTACAGTTGACTAATATTACACCCAATTACCCCGTAAAAAATCGATATATTCTATGCGGGCGGTTTTTTTTTATTTCATTGTTCTCTGAAGGTTGTTTTTTTTGTTTTTTTAGGACTTCTGCGCGCTGCAACATGTTATTACCGCACGCGGTATTCCTCAGAGTATATCAGAAAATAATAAATTTGATAAAAATTTTTAATTTCATAAAAGCAATTTTAAGATTTACATTAATCGAGAAAGGAATTCAACGCTCGCCCATCCATTCCTTAATGCGAAATATTAATGTATTTTGAAAGAACGATTCTCTTAAAGTTAAGAACAAGTTTATCTTCGTCAGCTATAAATGTATTAATCTACAAGTTCTTGTCACTAAGAGATTTAGTATACATCACGCCTAGTCTTTTTATTAATTAGTTGTCTTAGTGCATATGTATAATCATCAGATTTTAGAAAATTAACTTAATTTTTCAGATTTTTCATTCTTCTTATTTTTTAAGGTGATTAAAAAATTCGTGCTCATAATAGACATTAAAGAAGGAGGTGATAAAAATATTATTCCAGCTTTGTGTCGTTCATTTTCTAGAATCGATTCTTAGATTAAATTCAACCGATCAACTTTTCAATATTTTATTTAATTTTTATAGCATAAAAATGCAACATGTTTTCTTATTGTTGAAGGAAAGATTCCTTCACATGAAATCTCGGATAAGAAGGAAAAAGCCTTTTCTTCCAATTCTTACTTATTTTGTTTGGAAGGACATGTGACAGACTAATAATATTCGAGCATATTGTTAAGCATTGAAAAATTAAATAATTTCTGAAAAATAACAACAGACGGCAACACCGTAGCCATTCTTGCGAGACAACTTTAAATTGAGGGGCTTCGTGATACGAAGCATATCTAGCTGATGCAAATTCGTATCGAAAAAAAAAAGAAGATTTAACCTC
Organism: Glossina morsitans morsitans; assembly: GCA_001077435.1. NCBI lineage: Eukaryota > Metazoa > Arthropoda > Insecta > Diptera > Glossinidae > Glossina > Glossina morsitans. The sequence goes on along the minus strand of CCAG010004410.1, from coordinate 16,749 downwards.
CATGCATACAATACGGACGCACTTTTGATTATATATTGATTCTTTTTCGTGATCAGTGTGTGTTTGAACAAAAACCTGCACAAATACCTGGGATCTTTTGTTAATAAAAATGACTTGTCGAAAATCCCGCCTTCTCGGTCTCGTTCTTCACTTTGAAATATCATTTACATATAAAAAATTCAAATGAAAATTATTGAGGTTGGGATGACTGACATTTTAAAGAATCGTGTTTCAAGAAAAACCCTTTGTAGAGTTTTAAATGCCTACATACTGCTATGTAGCTGTTGGATAAGTTAAAATATCGCCACGCTCGCAAACCATCTTTTCAAACCATTTTTGTCTACTTAGGGGACCTAATTAGATAAAAAAAGCAACTAATTTTGTGAAAAATTGACGGCAGGATTTTTTCATTTGACACTGCAGTGACGTTCCTTTAATGAATTGAGCTCAGAAAAATTCTTTCTCATAGATGATTTTTTTTCTCCCAGCTAAAATTTAATGCACTACCGATAGCGCCTCTTCAAAAAAAAAAAAAAAAAGCGTTCATTCACAAATTTTTCACACGAGTAACTAATGATTCCTTATGTCAAAAATATGCTCTAGTTTTCATTGTTCACTTATTTCCTTAAACTATTAAACTATTTATGCAATAGTGTTAGTATGTAACAAAAAATTGTAATTTAACAAGAATGTGGCGCTTGTGCGTTCTGCTTGTGTTTTCCTTAGAACATGTTAACTTAATTTTTAAATATAATTTTGTTCGTCTCATGGCAAAGTTTTCCACTTTATCTTTTAATGGAAGGATCTCGGATATTGCAATAATTTCGTGGGAAGAGCCATTTGCAGTACGTAGTCTGCCATTGGCCATTCTTCGTTTCCATCTCAAATCGAATTTTTATTGAAACTTTTTAAGAGCATCAGATGTTACCGTTCCGATGTATTCGTTACGCGATTTGTTTTAAAGCCATTGCTTAATATTGTCTATTAAAAATGTTTCATCTATTGACGGAAATAGTTACAAAACAAGGTAAAACAAGGTGTTACAAAACAAACCGTGGAATGGAGCACTTTGTTGTTCAATAAATTCATTCACTTTGACAATTCGCCGACAACAATTTCCAGCAATGACAAAAGCCACTAATATATCAAGTGATGTGAGATATGCCAGATGTCGATTTTAGTAAAAAAAAAAACACAAAATATTTTGCAATGATATTTTACTTCACATTTTCTCCAAGCAAGTATGCGTGGCTCTATCCCTCTCTTGTTTCGTTCATCCAATTTTTAGCCAGATGTATTCATGGATATTGTCATGGACGGACGTATAAACTGGCAAATGTCGATTTAAACGCTTGGTTTTATCAAAAGTGTATATATCTCATTGGTCGCCAACGTGCACGCCTTTTTTAACTCTCGCATTACCGAAGTGGACAATTTCGAGCTTCAAAAAAACGCTTATAAAATATGCAATATTTCCAAAATCTTTGCATGCCTTTTATTGTCATAAAACGACCTTCAGAGATACCTGCAATCAAAATTTTTGTTGCTTTGTCCGCTGCGAGGGGAACGCATTCATTTTGAAAACTCAACTCCTTTAATCGAATGGAGGCATATAAGTGCCATATTTCAGACTATCTATCTTCAGTTTTGCGACTGTGGGGCAGTTCCACCCAAAACTGAATCACATTAATGGATATACAAGTGTACAGAATAACCCGATAGTTTTAATGTTAGAAACGGACGAATCACTTCAATATATTCCCATAGTCTGCGAGAAAGTATAAAATTACCCTTCAATGTGGGCAGGCGTCCTTCGCAACCTTTTAAGCGATTGTATTTATCGCAAAAATCTCCTCTCCCCTATATGAGGTGCTGTACTCTCTTCTCGCGACCTTTTGATTTTTCTGCTGTTAATCACATCGTCAGCATCTGACTGAGTAAAACGTGCTAATCTTTAGATTAGATTTCTTGCATAAGTGAGAGAAGGGAAAAAAATGTTTGCAATTTTTGTTTTTGTTGTACGAGAGGTGAAATTGTGGTTTCATTCAGTTATCGGTCTTGTCAAGCGTCATTGATAAAAGTGATAGACCATCGTTAGCAAGCAATACCTTGAATGTGTGGTTTATTAAATTCAAAATGCATTGATTTTTATCTCATTTTTTCAACACTTTGGTATTCACGTTCGAATAACTTGCAATCAATTCTTACGACCGCAACAATGCTGACAGCAAAACCACGATTGCGTATAACTTGAACAGTTACATAAAACAAATGCATTTGATGCTGTTAATCCCAGACAGCTACACATTAATGGTATTTTCATTAAATATTTTAAAAATTGTCACAATTATACAAACATTCAGTGCTCTCTCTCGTACATATATATATATATATATATATATGTATGCAAAATTTAATTAAATAAACCGCAAAAAAGAATTGTCGAGTAGCTTGAAAAGTTTTTCGAATAATTTTTTGCTGTTTATATATAAATTTCGTCTCCCATTGACGACGACGACGACGAGAACACGTCAATCCAAATACTATTTTGTTTATGTTTTATTGGGCAAAACGTTAACAAATATTCAGTGTCTGATGAAAGACAAAAATAGAGCCATGCCTTTGTCATAGGGCGACCGAGAGAGAGAGAGAGAGAGAAAGACACACTTAAAACGCATTGTTTGATAACGACTTAATACAAACAAAAGGTATTGGGAAGAGTTGGATTTCCTTGCAGACGAATTATGGATACCTAAATTGTGAGAAATAGTGGGCGTGCCTAATTATTTTCGCTACGTTGTTTACAAACTTGTAACTACGTGTACAGCATGTAGCTGACTAGGTGTGGTCCACTTTACAACCTAATTTGTCGCCAGACATGTATCGAGGGCATGTATCCAAAGCTTCGGTTTTCTGTCACAACCGACGAAACAAGACGAAGAACACAAATCGACCTAATACTTTCAAGCAATACTTTACTGTATCTGTGGCATTTATTTCCGAATTTCAACAAACATGATGAGTAATCTAGTATAACCAGCTGCTGCTTACCCCACGATAAATTGAAAAAAAAGGAAAATTAAGGAAAAAAAAAAAAAAAGAAGAGGATAAAAAGTAAATGAAAATATCTCTCAATTTTCAAGCGACACACAAATGAATTCATGAACCTCATCAATTTAACATTTTGAGCAGCAGCAGCAACAAATACCATCGATGCTCGATATGTGTATGCAGAGAACAAGTATATAAAACGTTTATATATATGTAAATACATATATGCATTCCTCTGTATGTATAGGTGATGCACTGTATATATAAAACTGCTCGAACAATATATTGTATTAATAAAGATTTTTTGTCATGATTTATTGCGGCCAAAGTCTGATGATGCGTTTTATGGCGGCGATATAATTTCACCTTTTTTTTTACATCTTTTATATGCCGCTCGCTGTCTTTTCGCCAATACATGATGAACAAAATGATGAAAAAACCAACTATAATTCGGAAAAAAAATATTTTATTTTTTTTTTTTTTTCTTTATAAAATTAATATTGATTTATTGCGTGGTGACTGTCATATGGAAGAGATTACATATTTTCACACTATCTTTCTTTGTCGGGGACGAGGACTATAAAAAAATTAATAGGGAAAACGAATGGAGTTTGAATCCAAAAATGAATTTTTCATAATTTAAATAAAATTTATAATTAAAAGGTGTTGGATCTGAATATGAATTCATTTAGCTCTCATCGCTTAAACATAGTTAAAATTCTCATCATAACATTCTCATACGCTACTACTATACGTTCATCGGCTGAAATATGATATGAAGCTCTCGGTCTGTGTTCGCTTCTCCCCCACTCCCTCCTCTATGTAATACATATGCATTTGTTACATGAATTATTGCAATTGTTGTATGTTTTCTTATTGAAAGTGGTATTTCTTTAGATTCACCACAAAATTCTCCTACAACCACTTTAATGATAACACCACCGCCACCATCGTGCACACCCAACCCATTATATCAACAACAATTTCAACAACAACAGCAACAACAGCAACAACAACAGCAACAACAACAGCAACAACATCAATTGAATTTACAAAATTCTTCATCAAAATCACCGTTGCCCTTATCACAAGCCCCAACACCAGCAATACAAAGTAAAACGTCCCCACAACAACAATCGTTAAAGCAAACGAGAAATCGCTTAAAATCATCTATGAAAGCTTCAACACACGTAGAAGTGAATCCGACTGACGAAATCGATAATAATGCAAACAATATCATACAAATTTCACCATTGTCATCGACGTCATCGACACTGTCGACAGTCACGGTTACGCCACCTTTGGCGGTGAGTTTGCAGCGTACATTTGCTGTAGGCGAATTAATATGGGGTCCAGCTCGCGGCTATCCAGCTTGGCCAGGTAAAATAGTGAAAATACCCGATAATTATGGAGAATCGGTATGGGTTCAATGGTTTGGTGGTGGCGGCCGTTCCAACTCTGAGCTAATGGCAGTGAATTCATTACAAAGTCTTTCTGAAGGCCTGGAGGCCCATCATAAAGCTCAAAAGGATACCAGAAAGTGAGCATTTTAGTGTTTAAGTTGCCGAACTTGTTAGGAAAAACAATTTTAACAGTCGTTCTTATAAATCAATTGAGTTGTTTTTTTTTTTTTCTTACATTACGGGGAACAGTGAAATATACGTATTTTTTTTTTTTTTTTTTTTTTTGTTTTGCTTTATTCTAAATCCAAGAATTTAGGCGAAATTATTTCCGTTTTGCTTTAAAATTTTCGCGTAAAAACTTTTTTCTAAATATATGCCATTAATTAAAAAGTATGGAATGCTTATTGGTACATAAATTTTTTTTTTTTTTTGAGTAATTAGTAGCTTTGTTTTTGAAATTTAGTTAAATTAGTTTTGCCTTAGTTTTATATTTAGAAATTTGTCTTCTTCAAATTTATATTAAATTTTTGTTGATTCGTTTTAAAAAATATATTTTTTTTATTTTAATTTACTTTTTTTTAATCCAATACTCCTTTAACCATTTACAACACAACTACAAATTCTACTGCGACATTGCTAAAAATAAAAAAAATAAATTAAAAAAAAAAAAAAAACAAAACCAAAAAAATTGCAACAATTCCAAAGGAGCCGAAAATTGAACTCACAACTTGAAAGAGCCATACAAGAGGCAATGACCGAATTGGATCGTATTTCAGCTTCCTCAACTACACCAAATATTAACTCGAACAACTCAGCCACTACTGGCCATGGTAAGCAAATTCAACCGGCGACATCCTCTACACAAAATTATCATCAAGCTAGTCCGAATCGAGCCAATAAACGTCCTATACCACGGACGGGAGGTTATAATTTAATATCGCAAATACATAAGCCATCCCCAACAACAAATGTCTCCATATCGGCCACCATACGTTCATCACATAATGATGGCAATTACGTGGTGCATTCAAAAACAAAGCATATACGTATAGCACCGGCTCCAGCTTCGGGAACTCTAGTGAATTCTTCTACAGCTTATAAATCGACTACTACAACCGCTCTAAGCAATTCAAGTTCGCTAAGCAAATGACCCGATAATAATCTGGTCAATCACGTTTTGGTAAGTATGACTTCTAGGAGTAATACAACAACCTCAACTACCACAACTATAACTAACACAATTGGTCGCCTCTCGTGGCCAAATTATACATTAGTTATTCCTCAGAAATAAGATGAAAAATGCATGAATTATATAAATCAATTATATAAAATATAATTAACATATAGAAAATAGTGTGTAAACTATAAATATGACTAAGGAAAATAATATTTACATACTGAGAAGAGAAGCTAATAAAAAGATTTGGTAACTTTCGTAAATTTATTAACTGGTGACTGACGGCTAGTGTGCAAAAGTCTTTTAAAAATTTATTTACATAATCCCTTATGCTCCAATAAGCTACTATGGACTGACATCTGATCGTATCAGCACCACAAAAGAGTCTAGTAGAACTCTAAGCCTAAGACATTTTAAACAACATCTTTAATGAAACGAATCATAAAAGCCATAACAGACCGGCCCAACATTTTCCTAGCATGCAAAAAATCATTTTTAAATTCTTTTTCTTCTTAGAATTCGCTGAAATTCTTAAAAACTCCGATTGACTCAAAAATTCTTAATGTAATGTAAACTTTCTTAGATGCACAGGCGAACACATTTGATTTTTGAAGAAATCAAATTTTTAAGCTTCAATCAAACTTTGGGCCTTTACAATATTTGCTCATGAAGTCGGGAAATTGAAGTTCATTATTCGTCCTGTGCTATGCTATCCACAACGCAAATGAATTTCCAATTTGAGAAGCCTAACTCTCAATTTATTGCAGAAGTCCGCAAAAGCTAGTGTAAAAGAAAAAAGAAACATATAGTTATTAATAAGCTATTCAAACATTTCGATTCCAAGAAACTTTCTTTTGCTTTGAACTAACGAATGAATGAATTTACGTTGCTATGCTTCCAAAAAGCAAAAATTCCATATTCTCGTTACGTATAATGGAAATTGTGCTGCATATTTGGGTAAATTTATCAACTGGTAATAGCTCGTGTGCACAAGTCTTTTAAAAATTAGCAGCTTTTAACGTTAAATCTCTGCACAATGAAAATTTTTTATAGAATTGCTTATGCTCCAATAAGCTACTATGGACTGACATCTGAACGTGTGACAGCAATACTAACAATATTACACATACGATATATTTAACCTATTCGTGAATGAAAGGAAATTGGTACGTTTTTATATATAACATGGCACAAAAGGCTTAACATACAGTCGCAACATTTTCGTAATACGCATAAAATCATTTCTGAATTTTTATACAAAAGTCCGTAATAGCTAGTGTTGAAGAAAATATAAAAACGCATAGGTTATAAGGTGTTCAATCGTTTCAAATCTAAGAAATTTCTTTTCCTTCGAAACATCATTAGAAGAAATTATTTCAAGTATCAAAAGTCTTCATCTCCAGCTTATGTGTATTTCATTAGCATTAATTGAACATACACCTTAACAAAATTAAATAATAGAAAATTAAGAAATAAAAATGACTTGTTTATTTGCTTAACTGCAATAGTTTTGTGTCACATAAATACCATACCAAGGAGTTTTTAAAAAATTTTAACAAACAATTTACTTCAAGTAGGTGTGAAAAATGATCAGAAAATAACGAAAGATAAATCCAAAATAAAACGGCATTTTTTTTTAAAGTTATAACACAGCATCTTTCTGCCGATATAAAGTGAAGGAATGATTACTTTTCTATAACACTTTAAAAATTAAAAATTGCTAAAGAAAACGGGATGCAACGAAACATCTGGCGAGCATTTACGTATGAAAAATTGACTTTCGCTTTCGGATCTGTTTGTTTAGCAAAAATTAGCTTTCAGCTATGTGATTATTCCCCTGATATTATGTGATCACTTCATTGTGATTGCCTTCGTTGTTAACAAGTGTTTTGCACTGCTTTATATTTTTTTCATCTTTATGCCAAAATTTCGCGAAAAACTTCCTCGAAATAAAGATTATGAAAGTAGAACGCGTCAGGAAAAGTAACGGGGAATTAAAAATTAATAACACGTTGAAAAAGAAAAATTGTGTAATTGCTAAACCGCGGAGAAAATATTCCTAACAAGTGTGAACATATTACATTTGAGGAGAACGTGAACTTAATAGCTTGCAGAAGTGCACCAATGATTCCAATTTTTCTAGTTATATTTACCACAGGGTCTGCCTCTTTAGATGAGAGGAAAAAGCGGTGATATAGTTGAATATTTCTATTAAAAATATATAAAATAGCTCTGTGCTTGCTGCAATAATTGAGTTCCGTAAAGTTTTTACAGATAAATCAACATTTTTCTCAAAACGAACTTGGTGGGAAAGGTGGAACAAATCAAAAATCATTCAGTAAAGCCTGTGATCAAACAATATCTTGTCTTTTGATGTTCATATGTTGGGGAGCCTCGACCCTGAATAATATACTTAAAAGTGAACTGTACTATTATTCTTTTTATTAATTGTTTGCTATATTCTATAAAGGTACATAATTTCAAAAAGAAATTTACGTTTGCCTTTAAGGGTCAACCAAAGCCAGTTACATAGTTTATAAATCGTCATGAAAGATTCAAAATTAAAATGAAAATCAAAAAGGGGAGCATAAGAAAGTGAAAGTTTTAATTCGCAAAAACAACCATAAAAACCATAATCAAAGAAATGTACAGTGAAACGCATTTGTATGCGTAGTAGAGCACAATTGAAATTCTAGAGTAAACTTTTTAAGTGAAATTATTTCTGCTGCTATGCATTCTTTTCCGATTCATTTGCATTTTTTTTTATATAGAATTAAAACTACAAACCAATAATAGACAATAAACGAATAAAGAAAGAATAGAAAATTATTTTTCGACACAATTTATGATTAGTATCAAACACACACATAAATAAATAAAATATAGAATAAAATAACAGCTTCTCCTGTGTTCTTATACACATCATTGAAACTTCAATATTTCTTTAAATTTACTTTACTTTGATAATTTATCTATCGAAGCGCGTAACTTGTAAATATTATTTTCTGCCGCATTCTGTTTGAATTTCATCAACTTTTATTAAAACAAAAAATAAAAATCGAAAATCAAAACACCTCTAGAAATATATAAAAAGTAAAATATGTCGATAAAAAGGAAAGAAAAACAATTGAAAAATTGTACAAAATAAGCAAACCCTAAAACCCACACAGAACTATGTTAAAAACATTCAAGTGTTTAAGTAACATAACTATAAAAAGAAATGTAATAAAAATACCCTGAAGAAAAAATTTAAAACTAAAACTAAAAGTATAAGTAATTTGTTAAAAAGAAAAAAAGAGAAAAATCTTTGAAAGAAATATTTCAAAACTAAAATAGAAGTGAAAATTTTAATTTCTGAATTTGTTGTTATTATTTTGTTTCGGTTTTTTGTTTAAACATAAGTGAATTTCTTTTTATTTAATTTATTGTATTTTCTATTTAATTTATTTAATTTTCCCCTACGTTAAGTATTAAGTGTTTACTTGTTGTTATTTATTTAAATAATTTTATTCAATTTATTTTTGCTTTTTTAATAAATAATTTCACACAATTTTTCTTAGGTTCATGAAGTACGCAGACGTATATATATATATATATATATATATATACATGGACTAAAAGCATCTAATTAAAAAACTTTAAAAAAAAATGATTCTCTTCCTTTAATCTCTCATGCATACCGATTAAAAATTAATCATTCACAATTAACTGTGTGTATGTAAAAAACGTATGTATTGCATGAATGGCACATAATTATAAATTAATTATATTTAAACAAAAAAAAAAAAGCGAGAAATAAACGTTCATGTCATAATTCAATAAAAAAAAATAAAACAACAACAAAATTATTAATCTATAAAACAATTTTTTAGATGAATTTCATTTATTCAAGTAATGGAGGAGTTTGGAGAAATACGTGCATATGAAAAGATTACAAAAATATTCCTTAAAAATTAACTAAGATCGATTATAAAAAACACCAGCAAAGTTAAATTTAAACTGTGCGATCTTTCTATAACGGCTACTCTGTCTTTTCCGTTTGTTTCTTTTGAAACAAACCCCCCCAGCGAAACTGGTGAGTTACCACGTATGAAATATTGAACTTTCGTTTCCAGGTGCGCTTCTGATGCTTCAGGTGCTCAATTTGAAAGCGAAATCTAACTTTCAGCACTTGATTACTCTCAAAGGGATTTTCTTTACTGCGATATACTGCGATATGACGGAGATAACAGGCTTTCAAAATCTAACCTATGGTCCAGTACCACCTATGGGACGTCCAAAAATACTTGCCAGAGCTGAACATTGCCAACTGAACAGTAGTGAGTTAATTCAACCGTTTTTCAATTTGTCTCTTCGTTTTATTCGTTCTGAGTTTTTCTCCTTTCCGCATACTACTATTGTACTATTTATTTCTCTGCATTACACATTTCAACATTTTACATTATGATAAATATTCAAATAACTGATTTATGGAAATGTGTGAATTTTCCTGTATTCCATAGTTTCTTGAATTTTTCAACATTTTTTATAATGTCTTTGCCGATATATATTAAAGAAAAAATGTTAAAATTTTTCGCTGTCGTTCTCTAATCTCTTCTTCTTCTTACAATAACGAAAAAAAATATCAAAAATTGCTAATTGGAATGAAATGGAATAAATTTACATGACACGCTAAATATGCAAAACTTCTCTTTTCATTGTCGTTTTCGTTGTGAGAACATGTGGTCGGCTATTTGCGCTAAGAATTTTTCTAAATCAGTCGACTAAAGATTTTCTAATGAAAATAATCTAATCTAAAATAATGGACGAAAAACTATATAAAACATCCTTAATTACTTAACAATTTAAAAATGTTTTTATAAATGGACTTCAATGGGCAAGTTGGATTAGCCATTACGATAAAGTGAAGCCTTCCACAAAAACCTCTAATTGGAAAATTTTCTATATCATGGAGATCACATCTCTTCGGTCCATTGTTACTGCAATACTGCAGATTGCTATTTATTCCGCAAATTTAAGTACAAGCTTTGTGTACATTTTTCTGGAAACAAGTTCAGACATGTATCAAAAATGAATTGCGCATTACGGTTTACTATGATCGTTTTTTTGTTTTAACAAAAAGTCTTATAGGGTATAGTGAGCAATGGAATTAAAATCACATAAAATCAACTAATCGAAAGCAAAATAAATAATGGGCAAGTACAAAATAGCTTCAGCCTGAAAAGTAATGGTAAGTCGTATAGAAATTAAAATTAAAAAGTTTATTTCTCGCCATATATTTTCGATTGGGTTGTGAAATCATGTCTTCATAGGTAATTTACTCAGATTAAGGACATTTCGTAAGAATTTCTTTTAGAGCTGAATTCTTATTGAATATATTTTAAAGATATGTAAATGCTTTGTTAATTACGTCTAGTTTGATCTTCTCCGAAGATTTACGATAGCGAAGCAAAAATATCGTAAATTGCTAATTGGAATGAAATGGAATGAAATTACATGACATGCTAAACGTACCTAACTTCTCTTTTCATTCTTGTCTTCATTGTGAGAACATGTGCTCGACTATTTGTGCTAAGAATTTTTTTAAATCGATCGAGTAAAGATTTTCTAGCGAAAATGCCTAAAATAATGGATGAGAAACTTTTTAAAATATCCTTAATTACTTAGCAACTTAAAAATCGTGTTATAAATGGACTTCAATGAAAGCGTAACATTAACAAAGCGACAAGGAAAGTTAGAATAGCCATTACAATAAAGTGAAGCCTTGCAATATAAAATTTTCTATATCATAGAGATTACATCTCTTCGCTCCATTATTACTGCTATAATGCCGATTGCTATTTATTCGGCAAATTTAAGTACAAGCTTTGTGTACATTTTTCTGGAAACAAGTTCAGACATGTATCAAAAATGAATTGCGCATTACGGTTTACTATGATCGTTTTTTTGCTTTAACAATTTTAAACGCTTGTGTTAAGAAGCTGTGAAAAAGTCTTTAGGGTATAGTGAGCAATGAAATTAAATCACATAAAATCAGCTAATCGAAAGCAAAATAAATAACGGGCAAGTACAAGATAGCTTCAATCTGAAAAGTAACGGTAAGTCATATGGAAATTAAAATTAAAAGTTTTATTTTTCGTCATATATTTTCGATTGGGTTGTGAAATCATGTCTTCATAGGGAATTTACTCAGATTAAGGACATTTTACAAGGATGACTTTTAAAGCTGAATTCTTATTGAAGATATATTAGAGATATGTATAAATTTTGTTAATTGTGCCTAGAGAATGTATCCAATCTCCTTCTCTTTAGTTTCTCTTTTTTTTTTTAAACGGGGGAATCGAGGAAACTCAAACGTTACTACGGTGCTAAATGTGGGTAAATTATTCTTCTTTCTTGCTTCTCTTTCAGTATCTCGTTTAATTCTTCCAAACTCATATGAAATGTATTTCTTTTGTCCCTTGTAGCCCTATAATACTATAATTATATACTCATACAAAAACAATTTTTTTTTGTGTAGGTATAATTTAGGGGATTCTTGAATTTTGAATTATTATCATCTTGAAGGCTAAGATATTTGTACAATTTCGTTTGTTCGTAGTTTCTCGTTTTATTTGCAACTGTCGTCGTCTTTCTACAATATTTCTGGATATCATCACATATTTTTGCGTTTTTCGTTTCGAACTCCATCCCTTATAAGAATGCCCGAAGACATACCCACTGTTATGGGTGATTTTGGCTGATAACTTTTGTAAAATCGCTACAATCGCAAAGTTGAAGACAGGAAGTTCGAATTTGCTACAAGTATTGCTTGGCGGATTGAAAATACTCGTTCATAAAAAACGCGTGACATCCCTACATTCATGGCCACAATGTAGAAGTAATTGAAACAACCTCGGAAAGGCTTGAAAGATTAATATTTTTTCACATTTTTGTCCATAATTTTCGATCTCACGAAGATATCGTCTTCACTTTCAGCCTAAAAGTGGTGCAAATCAGTTTACTGGCAATTTCAATTCCAATTTACTTTAACGCACATTAGCAGATTCTTCTTCCAATTACAAACAAGATCGGTCCAAATTGCATTATTTTAATTAATTACATTATCGTTTTGGTAACATAACAATAAAAAATAGCTTATATAGAATATTGAGAATTCTAGTGTTAATCTGATGTAGACTAGATTTTTTGTTTATGATGATTTCCGTCACATTTGTTTGCAGCATTTTTGTTAGTTTTTGCGATTACTGGCTTTACGGTTAAAAACATTGCACGTAGACTAAGCCGTTATTTCTACATTATGAAACACTTTCCAACTTTCTCATCCCATGCATATTTTCCTCTAGATATCTCTGTTGAGTTTTATTATGACCATGAAATTTTCCTTGCTTATTTATTGTGTAATAGTTTTAGTTTCAAGTGGACACATTTTAAATTAATTCTTTCTTTTCTTTTTATGCAAAAAGCCTTTTTTTTGCTATTATTGATTATTGAATTAAATGCTTTTGGCATTTTTTTTCTCATATACGATTCTCGACTTCAATTCACGATTTGATTTTATTTAACACTTTAAAGCTTTGATTCTCGCAGATCATTACTTTTGGACTATTAATGCCTTTGGTTTGGTGGTGCCAATTATTGATAGCTCATTTAATATCTACGCTTCCACAAGGGTCTTCCATGCATGTTTCAATTCATTTATAACTTACGTGTAGCTTTTCCTAAGGGGCGAAGCCACTATAACAGCCTTAAGTAAAGAATTTGCATGACAATTTTTTTAGGAATGCAAAGAAGGGTGTTATTATGTATATATATATAAGTATGGAGGCAAAAAGAGCTTGCGAAGTAAACCAATTGGAGAAATAGGTTTAATTCTTAGTTTGTGGTGGCAAATTTAGATGCTTACAGCGAGAGAAATAAGTAAAATTTTTTTTAAAATATTGATTTTCGTATGATTGACGAGTATTTGAATAAAAAAATTACATTTTCGAACAGAAAAAACCGGGCTTTCATAAATAAAATAAGTAAAAACACTATCGAGGGACATACCCTACACCACTTCGTTTATTGTAGTTATCCACATAACGATTTGTTAAAGTAAGGTATTACATGGAGAGTGATCGAAAAAGCGCTCCGATCCGAGCCATTTCCGATAAAGTTCACCCTTGGACCAAAACATGAGGATGTGTACCAAGTCTCATTGAAATATTGCAAAAATTGCGGCTTGTAGGTTGAACACAAGAAGACAAGACGAGCAGACTGACAAGCAACATTAGATCGAGCCTGGATCGAGCGGTATCGGTATAAAAGCTAAAATTCTTCAGGGTGTTGCGCACATACGTACAAACTTTATATATCCGTGTGCCACAAGTGGCGTGGGGAAAACTTAAGTAACCCTATTAAAAATATTCTACGTATTTCTCGTTGGCATATTGTTTTAAAGACATTGTATAAAATTCCGATGCAAAACTTGAAAATTATCCGAGTTATGTGCTGTCTGTCGCTTCCTTTCCCGGATCCTGTCTCTGTAAATGCTGTAACAGAGATTTGTTAAGCAGTTAAGCTATTGATTGGATTCGGTAGCCTATTCCGTCGTTTTTAGAAAATTTAAGATATTTTTGTAGACACCTTACCAATCTTTATGAGAATACCTTTCAAACGGCCGAGACGTGTTTATTTTCACACCCTTAAAATAACCTACTTACCGATTTGAATTTATCACTGAAAGTTTCCCGAAAAAATACTTCAAAATATTGTTAATGCATTTATTGAAGTCTACTAAATATTTTACATTGTTTTTCAAGTCCCTTCAAATAATGTTGTTTTCACTGCTCAATAACAAAATTGGTTGAGATACACTACGTGTGAGTGTCCTGAGTTTACATTTGTTATTCATCTGTGTGTCAATAAAATATACGGTAGATTATATAGTACGTTATACATTGCATTGGACGATTACAACAACATGTTGTGCACATCTTTCCGATGAAAGGAACTTAAGAAAAAAAAAATTAAAGGACAATACAATATAATTCAATTTAGATTGACTTTATTCTATACCCACCACGGTATGGCATTCTAACGTGAAAACATATAGTGAAGATAGCTTGAAAGTTGAAAAGATCAAAATATCACGACTACGCGAAATTCTATATAAAATTGCTGAAGATGAGTCAGTCACTAGCAGTTTTCCTCTACTAAAAGCTAAGTGGCCATATTTGTACTCTTTCTCTTTCTGCTAGACATGAGGAACCTGCATTAATCGCTTCCTCTTCTTTTCTCGTAAGTCAAATGTTCTTTCAATACTTGGTCATTGCAAAAAAGAAGGAGCAAGGTTGCCGCATACGTCGCTTATCCCCCTGAGTAGTCGAGTAGGTAAAGCCGCGATTATCAAATGAGTGCTCAGTCGGTTGCGGCCACCACTTCCCTCTTTCTTTTTATTTCCTCTTCTCCTTTCTGATCGCACCGATAGGAGACAGCCCCCGTGTGATTAGTCATAGCAAAAAAAAGTCTTCTTTCTGCTTTCTTAATTTGCACATAGAAAACATTGTAAAACTTATCCGTACCTCCGATATTATCTGCAATCCGCACTTTATCGACAGGACAACGTTTTGAACCAACGACATGAATATATGAAAATGAAGATCGACTTTTGAACCTCTCCCTTAAATTCTAAAAGGTTTTCAAATGTAGACATTCCCGCGACTAAATGACGTTGAACAGTGGAAGCGAAGTGCAACAAATATCACTATACATGCATACGTATATATAACTATTGGCCTTTTGTGGTAGGTACATAAGTAATTAAAAACTGGAAATATTTATTGAACTCAATTTTATTTTACGTATATAGTACAATTATAATGATTGTTACAGAAAAGTGAAATAATAAAATAGATAAGAAAAACAAGAGACGAAAAATCGTAAATAATGAAAACTGATGAAATTAAAACAAATTAAAACTAATTAAGTTTTTCTTTTTATATATATAGTGAAACAAAAAATTTTTTTCAACTTAAATTAAATTCCCTTTCGTAGGAGACCCAATGGATTACATATAAGAGAAAACATTATAAATAAAGTATTATTTTATTTTCATTATTAAATTATTTTACAAATTTTGCTCTCTTTGCACAACACTGGCGACAACAAATTAAAATATGAAAAGATTTTCTTTTTAATGATAATCGTAAATGTATTGATTTAAAATAGAGCAGATAGGATAGAGAGGAATAAAATTAAAAAGAAAGAGAGGTTTTGAAAATTTCATTTGATTCATATGAGAAAGAAACATAAGAGAAACAAAATATCAAAATTAACTATAACTTTAAGCATTACGATTATGTTATGTTAAGTTTATTTTGTAATTATTACAGTTTTTTTTCTTCACTCACAGAGGTTCTCTTCTCTTATACATGTAGTATTGAAGAGAGTTTTGCTGCTAATTTTACATTTTCTTCTATTTAACAGTCTATTATGCAGCTCTTACTTGATTATTATTGGTTGAGAATATATTTGTTAAGAATTCTTTTTCTTTTTTTTTTTTTTTTATCGTAGAGCAAAGGAGAAAAAATTTTTACAAATGGTAGTGTTTTTGTTGTTGCTTTGTGTTCTCCAGCAAATAAATTTTATTTAATAAAAGTTTCTTTTTTGTTTTTTGTTTTTTTTTTTTTGTTGTTGTTTGCAACACTTACAAAAATCTATGTTAAAGGGCTCTGCAGGGATAGACATTTGTAAATACACAATATATGATGAGATGAGGTAGAGAACACATTAATTTTATTTTCTTAAATTTCTATCTGTTTTACGATTTGGTTATTCTTAATTAATGTGAAAAAATGTTTCCCCCTTTTCTTTTTTATTTTTTTTTTCTTATTGAATCACATTTACATGAAAACAAAAGGAACGGCGGTTGTATTTTATATATAAAAATACACAAAACAAAATTCAATTTTAGTTACTATTAAGAGACAGACAAGCACACACAGTAGGAAAAAATCAGAATCTAGAGATATAAGATGAAATGATATGATATGATATAATAGAAGAAAATCTTGTGTGGGCGTCTTGTCTTATCGTTAAATTCAATAGTCGAGAAGAAGAGCTCTTTATAATATT
>CCAG010004404.1:0-38207 GCA_001077435.1 Glossina morsitans morsitans | reverse complement strand
CTCTGTCTTTGTCTGTCTATGCATGCGTATAGGCACATATCTTCTTATGCTGCTGGTGCTGCTGCTGTTGTTGTTATTGTTCTTGCATGTGGTTATAAACGAAATTACAATATTTGAAAGCATTTTTTTTTGTTTTGTTTTGTTCCCCTGATGTACATTTGAAAGAAATGTTCTGTTTTGTGGTCATTTACGTTTTTGGTTTGTAAAGAAATTGTTAACGACTCGAATTTTTTTTTTTTTTTTTTTTAATTTTCGAAAGGCAAGTTGCTGTTGATGTTTGTTGGTTGCTTAATTTTAAATTATCCAAACATCAATCATTTCCACATTGTGGGAACAGGAACGAACGATTTATGTTTTTCATGATTTAGGCAAAAACTTCTGAAATGTTTTAATCAATCATAACATTAAGGTAAAGTTCTCATCAGTCAGTCAGTAGTAAATAAGTTGAATAAAATCTACTTTAATGATTGCGATAAAAGAAAAAGAGATAATTACAACTGGCTTTCTTTCTTTTTTTTTTTTTTTGTAATGGAACCAAAATATTTAAATAATTTTTTACAAAAAAAAAACGGGATTGTTTTTATAAATTTTCCCCAAAATTTTTTAAAAATTTTTTACATTTTCCTTAAAGTTTTTATTTATTTACTCATATTTTATTTACCCATGACATTTTGCCAAAATGGCCGATCAATGGTTGAGTATAATTGGCTCTTAGAAATAAATTATTAATAAATGTTGAAAAGTATATAAATAAAAATAAAGAAAAAATGAGAAAATAAAGAGGACAACGTTTGTGTTTAAATACGTAGAGGAAAAAATGGGGGAAAAAAGCACGGAGACACAACCACAGTCAACGTAAATTCGAATCTTTCTATGGGCCGAAGGGAGGCGAATAGTCAGGGTGGGTGAAGAATATGCCCAGGGGCAAGTCCCCAATCGGTTAGTTGGAGTTTCGTCCATCTGGTATTCCGTAAAGGGTAGGTACGCGCAAACTCTTTTGTCTAATCGTCCCAGAAGCGTCCTTGAGCGAATTATTAAACCCCTTCCACATCCCACGAGCTAGCTAGCTCAGCTATGGCACTCACTCGTGCCTCATATACCTCGCGACTCCTCTTCAAGTGGCACCGCAACGTTACCCCAAACCTTTTGTAGATAACAGGTTTACATTTTAGAAGACTGACAGGACAAATAAATAAATTTATTTTGTTTATAGATGTTCAATATAAAAGTGCAAGACCTTGGCAACCGATAATAGTGAAAGAATTTAATTCAATTTTCGAATTCTATAAAGTTATCAAGATTCGATCCTAATCTAGATACGATATAAGCAAAGGCTTATATATTAGGAGAGTTGATTTAGATAGAATTAAAAAAAATTCGATCTGAGCTTTAGATATCCTTCAAAAATTTTTCCAAAGGACTCTAAAAGGATTGAAAAGCTCACAATTATGTATACATTGATTGAGTTTTATCGCAATAAAGTTTCTAGAGGAACGGTTCGGAAGTTTACACTAATATCGACGAATTGATTAATTAGGCGGGAAAAACCAAGAGAATAAATCTGTTTCTCATGTGACAAGGTAAGGCTAACAAAAGCAACTTACTTTTATAAGGAGATAAAGAGACAAATGTGTCCTAATCGAAATTGTTTAAAGGTCAAAGAGCAGGAATTACTTTTAAACGAATTCTATTGAATCAGCATACAAAGGGGACCACAAAACAGACGCAATGTCAAATATTTGTCTCACTAAGCTCATAGAACGCAAGAGGCGTCAAGCTCTTTATACAACAGTTTAGTAAAACCAAACACTTATTGAGCTTCATTTCAAGAGAGATCAACGTACAAACTAGAACGAAGCTTATGTTTGAATGAAATCCCTAAGTCTATGAACGAATCTATACTTTACGGCTTTTGTGAATCAATCAATCACAAAAAACAAAAATTAAAAAAACCGTTTTCTTAAGAAAACTTTAAGTCGATGGTCTTGGTCGCTAATGCTCACCCTACTTTTTTTTTAATTCATAGAATTTATTTCTTTTCTCTAAGTAAATTATAATGATAATAATCAACAAGTACGAAAGTTATATTCGACGGGCGCCGAATTTCGCGCATTCTACTCTCCAAGTTCTTTCATTTGATACCCATATCGCTGGTATTATTAAGAAAAACTTAATCGCGGTGTCTTCCATATTCATTTGAAAATTAACCCTTTCTTAGCCAGAGAATATATCTTCATTTGAGGAGTGTACGAAATAGTTGTCGGTAGCATTCGGTCTTGCTTGCCTTATGATAAATACGCATAAAACCTCAAATAAGTGAAAAAAATGAAATTTAATTAACTCGTCACTTTGTGTGGGCATGGCCGATTGATTCCATTTGTGAGCGTAAAGAGTAGAGTGTTCCGTGAAATAAATGTGAAAAATTTCAACCTTCTAACTTTAATAATTTCCGAGTAACGAGGAAAAATGCAAAAATTTTTATTAAAAAAACGGAGTTGCGTTCAGTTTACGCTCCACTGTGGGCTTCTGCTCCAATTTCTTCTGACCAATTTGGCCCATTTTCAATACAAGCTTGCGTGGAGAAACTTCCAATGTTTCTACCAAATTTGAAATCGACATCTTCAGTTATGCAAGCAGGAGAGTGCCAACAACACACAAACGGACGGAGATGGCTAAATCAGCTCAGAATTTCACGCTGATCAAGAATATATATATACTTTATTGGGTCCTTGAAGCTTCCTTTTGGGTGCATATTTTGGAAAAAAATAAAATGAGTGTCCCTCCATCTTACAATGAGGGGTATAAAAAGAAATTAGTAAGAACATTATAGTCGGGTAAGGCCGACCATTAAATACCCTGCACCATTTTGTCTAATACAATTCTTATATACATGTGAACTTACTATTATGGGTCAATTTTCATTACAACATATTAACACTTAGACTTTTCTGCCCTGCAAACGATCGATTTTCGTGAAAATCCGTGAAAATAGGGAAGGATCAAAAATATAGACTGAAATGGTTCACATTTGTTACAATCAATTTTTTTTATGTTAAAATGAAAAGCATCGAAAATTACACCTTTTTGTCGTATGAACTTCAGTTTTCGTTGTAAGAGAGGGGATTCAAAAATTGTCCTGGCCGATCCAAAGTTTTCATACCATTTTTGCATGCCGAAATATTACCACTTAGCCACTTATGCCCGCAAATTTTGAAAATTGCAATTTTTTCTTCACACAACGACTTTCAACAAGAGGGCGTTATATGGGGAGTTGTCGAAAAAGTGGACCGATGCGAATTATTTTCAAAAGCATTTGTCCTTGAGTCAAAACACGTCACTGTACCAAATTTCATCAATATATCGCAAAAGTTGCGACCTGTAGCTTGAACATAAATTTACATGGATCAAGGACATCGGAAGGACATTAGATGGATAGACGGACAGATACATGGACAGGCAAGCTTAAATCAGAATATGATTTTGAATACATTTGTACAAAAGCACTTTTGCATGTTATATCCATCCACAACAATTTAATATGCCTTCCGTCTTGTACAAGTCGTATAAGTTAGAAAAAATCCGCAAGACTTTATTTTTTAATTTAGAAAAAGGGGAAAAATGAGTAAAGTGAATAAGTTAAACTAGGCCTACGCTGTTCATTAGAATATTATTCTGACGCTATAACTGAACATTAAAATTAATCAATTGAGAGCTGAGAGCAATACTGCCGATTCAAAAATATACTTGTCTCTTTCCTTTCCCTTCCCTTTGCTAACCTGCTATCACCTGACTAGATGACTGCTTCACTCAATAAATTGACTTCGTGAACTATGTAAAGAATTAGTTTGGACACAAATTTACATGGACAGACATCAGATTGACACATGGACAGACAGGCTTAGATTAGTTTAGATTAGGTACAGTAAATGGTGGGTCTATCTTAAACTCTTCTGCGTGTTACATATGTTCGCACTAACCTAACACTAATCCTGTATGAGAAATGGTGTAGGGCCTTAAGTGCACTCACTGCTTCGGTTTACCTTAAATGGAAACCATATAGTTAAATATTCCAAAATTCTATTGTATTAAAACCACTACAATTTTGATGCTACTATTTTGCAAAAATGAAGCTACGATCAGTTTAGTGGGCGCACCGCCCCCTTTGCCCCCCGATTTTGCCGAATTTTTAATCTAGTCTTGACGAGGATGATAAGAAGTCTTATGAGATCAAATACATCCGTCCTGCTTGGTGATTCATTTATAATTTTGTTAGACGGACAGATAGACAGACAAACATAGCTAAATGAATTCCGACTTTTTTTTTTATATTAATCAAGAGTATACTTTAGTTGGTTTCTGATAATTTAATATAACACCTGTGGTGTATACGAAAAAACACAAAAAAAAACAAAATAAAAAAAGAAAGAAAAAATAATTTTTTAATAACATTTTTTGCGTAAAAATTTTAAAAAAGTTTTACACTCTCCAGACCAGTGGCATGGCATGGCATCATCATCATCAACATCGTCATCATCTTTAAGAGCTTTTTGTTGTAATTTATTAGTTTTTCTAGAAAAAATCATAAATTTTTGCAGTTATTATCAATTTCAAATAAGTGAAGAAAAATTGCATTTCTTTAATTTCCGTTCAATTTTTAACACTTTCACAACCATATAACAATGACACAACAATAATAATTTCATATAAACAACATTTGAAGATAAGAGACTAATGTGTAAAATTCACATGATCAACGCACACTATATATACATACATACATACATACATGGATTTGTTAGCAGTGAGTGTAAATACATTTATATACATATGTATGTACATATCTATGTATGTATGTATGTATGTAGGTATCTATGCAGGTATTTATGTTTTTTGTATATATGGATATTGTACGGATATGTATGTTGAATGGATGTATGTTTATATATATTTATACTGTGTGTATGTGGGTTGTAGGTATGTATGTATGCATGCATGAATATAGATATATTGTATATGTGCATATTGTTTGTATGTATGTAACTATGTATATTTTATGCATGTATATTGTGTATATATGTACGAATATTGTGTATATGTATCTATGTATGTATGTATGTATGTATGTATGTATGTAGGTATGTATGTATTTGTGTGTATGCACACATTTTACAATTGATGGTAAAAGGACTTTGCTTACGCGTGCGCTTCATATGTTTATAGCTGGGTATTAAAAATGTTTTTTTTTGCGTTTTTTGTTGTTTCTGTTGTTTTTTTTTTTTTTTTGTTTTAAGAAAACTTTCAGTTCTTGTTGTTGTTGGTGTTATTGTGTTGTTGATGAAGTTAAATTTAGTCATAGTATCACACAGTGTATTATGAACAAAATTCGATATTTTTTTTTTTCGCAATTACTTCTTCTTCTTCTCCTATATATATATATTTTTTTTTTTTTAATTTTACATACAAAATATATGGTAATGTTATGGTTTCTTCTGTGTATGTGTTTTTTTTTTGTTTTTCTATTAATTCGGAAATCCATACAAAAAAATTGTCTTAATTGTAAAGTGTGTCGGTGTGTGAATATTAGTGTAGATAGAAAGAAATGTAATAGTATTCATGGCTTTTTGCGTTAAGTGCACGTACACACTTAGGCATTATGCACTTGAATGCCTTTTGGCCATTAGTGGTGGTCACCCGGCAGATAAATGTATTATATGTACAGCGATTGTTCAGGTAGAAAAATAAATAAAAACAACGCATACATACAACATACATATATTTATATATATGTACATACATACTTGAATTGATACTGCGATTTGTAGTTTTTTGAATGGTCTTGAATGTAAGGCGCTAGGCGTTGTTGTTACGCTATTCAAAGGTCATGAAGATCATTTAATATGCGCCTCTTACACTGGCAACTAAGCAAGCGAACCGACTCCACTACCTTATTGTAATAAGTGTTTGTTTATTTGTTTTTGTTTATTTAGATTTGCTTTTTAGTTGCGTTGTTTTTTTTTTTTGTTTTTTTTTTTTTTGGTTTTTTGCCCCACCATCGAGTAATGACACTCACCGACACATTGTTTGCGGCAATGTTGGCCATTGTCCGTTATTAAGAAGCGAACGCTAGTAAACTTACATACGTTTGGCAATTTATTGTTTGTCATTGACAAAGACCATTTTAAAGTATTCCTTAGCTTTTGGTCGGTAAAACGATTTCTTTTTCTTTCTTTCTTTCTGTCTTTCTTTCTTTCTATCTTTCTTGACTTTTTCATTTAAGAAGAGGCGTTGGTGGTGGCTTTCTTTACTTCGATTGCACCTTAATAGCATGAGTTTATTTATTTTTTAATTTTTTTTTTTTTCTTGTTGCTTTTCGGTTTCCATTGTTAATTTGAACTTTTTTTTGTCTGTAAAGTGCATTACGCTGTTTCTTACTGCTGTTTGTACGTATGTATGTATGTATGTATGTATGTATAACACATGTCCAAGTATGCAAACGATTTTAATGATTTCATCTATCCATTAATTACATAACAAACACATATAAATATGCTTACACGCATGTACATATACATATATATATATATATATATAAATTTTAACTGGCTTAACTGACCATGAGAGGCGAATGACGTTTATTTCATGTTGTGAGCCTCAGACGTATTCATCATCTGTAATTTATTTATATATATATATGAAGAAAAGAAATAACTTTCATTAGCGATTATTACCCGAATGATTAATTGCATATGGAATGCATTTTCGTTGTTGTGTTTTTTTTTTTTTTTCAACAAATGTGCCAATTTGTTAAATG
This sequence comes from Glossina morsitans morsitans, assembly GCA_001077435.1. Lineage (NCBI taxonomy): Eukaryota > Metazoa > Arthropoda > Insecta > Diptera > Glossinidae > Glossina > Glossina morsitans. The sequence continues at coordinate 31,396 of CCAG010004404.1, read as the reverse complement.
TTCACGCTCAATCAATAATGCATTGATGCATAAACTGTATCCGCGTCATATGACGTGTGTTAAACTATTCGAAAAGAATTTTTATGAAACATACTTGCCACCAGAACGCACCAAGAATTGAAGATGAACTCTTAAATTAACTGCCGCATTAACGATTTTTATAACTTATTACTACTTAACGTTGGAAAATGTATTAAACTTTTCATTCAATTTGCAAAAAATTAAAAAATGACAACTTCTCTCCTTTTTTATATCGAAAATAAAACGACTCATCTGTCTGTCTGTCTGTCCGGTTTCTCTTTTGTTTAACTCAAAAGCCGGAGTTTGTGAGATATTTTGATGGGAATTTGGTAAGCGGATCTGCTTTGACTCATGCTATTGAATGCTAATGAAAATGTTTCGGATTGGTGCAGTTTTTCGATCCACGACCCATATAATGTCTACCTATATGGTGGTGTAGGATATTTACTTAATTAGTACTTGTTTTGACATATCAAGTCTTATTTTGAAAAGCCACTATAACCAACCAATTATTTTGAAATATAAAACAAATTTTGTGAGAAATTCAAGTTTTCATACCCTACATCGCTTCTGATGCAGGTTTGCAGGTGCAGTTTGTGCGAACGGTTGTCATGCCTAAAAAGGCTTGAAATGAATCCTTCTTTCGTTATAACTAAGCTTGTCTGTCCATCTGTCGGTCTAATGTCTATTCATGTTTTCTTGCAAGCTACAGGTCGGAATTTTCCACATATTTTAATGAAATTTCGTGCACCGATGCGTTTTGGCCCAAGGACGAGCACATGATTCGGATCGCCTCACTTTCTAAACTACGCTCAACACAACACCTTACCGTGAAAAGTCGTTACATGAAAAAATAGGATAATGTTTACAATTTCGCGAGAAAAATCGCTCAGTAATAGTATTTCGGGATTTTAAATTGATGCGAAAATTTTGGATCGGATGAGATAATTGGATTGAACCCCTTGCACATCTAAATAGTTCTATGCAAAGTGAATCTCTATATGATAAAAACGGCCTAATTTTCAATATTTTTTGATTAGAATTCGATCACAATAATAAGTTGCAATAAAAATTAACTTTACCGAATTTGGGCCACGTAAATCTATTTTTGTCATTCCAACCCATCTAAGGGTTGTAATGAAAAATTATGCCAACAACATCTAATTATTGTTAATATGAAGTTAGCCCACTGTACGTAGTTCACATTTTTGTCTTTGATGGAAAGGTGGTCTATCTTCACGCTCTGTTCGCGCCTCTGCTAAGGTAATTGATAATTGAATGACATTGAATGAATAACAAAGTGATGAGAAAGCTGGAAAAATAAAAATAGAAAATAAAAACAAAAACAAAAATAAAAAAAACATCATAGGAGATGTAATAAAAAATTTTTAAAAAAATTTTATTGTATATAGTAACCATATATAATGTATGCATATTATTGGCGAAAAAGTACAAAGCGTGTTATAAAAAATTTTTAAGAAATTTATTCAAGTGCAGTTTTCAGATTTCACTTCGGGTAAGTTTATTATAGTTTATGATGAAAATCGATCCCTAGTACTTGGAGAGAACTTGGATCACATAGATATATTTCTTAGACCGCAGCATATAGGTGGACTGTCATCAAAGCAAACTCTTTTATGGCGACAAAGCCTAATTTATGGTCTGCTATGACGAAAGCAACAAGTAATGAAATCTTTGACACTTAGAAGGGAAAAAAGATATTATTTTTTCCAATATTTCCTATATAGGCTGCTTTAGCGAAAATTGCAAAACATTTTTCCTTTTCAAGAATCGGTAGAAAACTAAAGGGGAAACGAGTTCTTTGCAAACAATTGCTTACTTATGGGCATCCTTAGTATGGATATCCGTGAAGTGGTGTAGCGTATTTAATAGTCGGTCGAGGCCGGTTAGCAATTTTTTTTCGATTTAAAGAGAAAATTTTATAAACATGGGTCTGCTATAAGTAATCAAAATTGATGGCACATAGTTTGGTCAAAATGTGACGGGAACTTGTGATTAGAGGAAATTTAACAAAGACTTGAGAAGACAGTACATCCCCTGACCCACTCCGGCATTGTGGCCTTCTACAAATTTAAAGGGCTTTGCACTAAGTTTGTTGGTCCCAATTTTTACGACTTCATATCAAATTCGTTATGCCGTAGTAAGGCTGACAATAAAACTTTGTCAGGGATGTACCCTGTCAGTCAGAAAGAAATGAAGAAAGACAAAGTGTTATGGACGTGATGGCCGCAGCCTAGTGGGTGTCTACCCAATTGGTATTTGTTATGCCTTCATCGACTGAGCTCTCGTCATAGTTACGACTAAACCAAACCCCCTATCACCTACGGGACTTAAAGCCTCGAACGCTGACTTGGTAATCACGATTCTTATCAAGCCGGCTGCTCATAGGAATTTGCCATGTCTCTGCATAGGGTTTATAATAGATCTTTAAATTTGATGGTATAGGGTTTCATCGAAACGTAATTAGAATTTTCGATCTCTTTAATCAAAAGAACAGAGCCAAGTTTCCTTACAATCGAAATGAGAAATACGCACATACTATAGACAGTGTCGATCAAAACCAAAATAACCAAAATATAAGTGAAAACACTATACACGTGGGGCCACGGCGCAACATTAAACACATCTGGAGAAGTATTCGATAAGGCATCATAATGGCGCTGAGAATCATTGGAAAACACATCATTTTCGGAAACATTTTTACTAATTTTATAATCAAAATATAGGGAAAAAATGGCCTAGACATGAGGCGCATGGTATACCTTTAGCAATCTCTTTAATAGCGAGTGTTCAATAAGAAGGCGTACTTTTTTTTAAAATCTTTTCTACATTTTTCTAAGGGACAATGAACTAACGTTTCGTCAAACTTCACTTTTTTTACAACTACTTGCTTAGGTTCTCTTTTCACATGCTAGCTTGCTAGCGGCGATTTTATTACCAAAGCTTTTTTATACCCCGCATAACTTGTGATGTAAGAGTACATTAAGTTTACGCGCATGCGTACGGTATTCAGAAGACAAACCCATTCTTTTTTATTGCGATCGATTCTAAGCTTGTCTGTCCGTCCGGCCGGCTGTGAATCTTGTTTTCTTATGTTCAACATACTGGTCGCAATTTATAAGATATTTTGATTTAATTTTGTACACCGATCTGCTTTGGCTCAACGGCGAATGCTATCGAAAATGGTTCGGATTGGAGCATTTCTTCGGTCACTTTCCCTATAATCTATTATTTTGAAACGGCCTTGTAAGGATAATTAGTGGAAGCTTAAAATTAAATTTTTTCGAAAATTACTAAAATATTAGAATGATTTGCTCGTACGATTGTCGTATGTAAATTAGGTAATAGAACTGACGGCAAACCATCGCCTACGCTTTAATAATATCAAAGCTCACGTTATCGTGCTACGAAGGCGCACGTTACCGAACTAATGACACGCATAATACAAAGAAACACAAAGAGATAAGTACGGAAATTGTCGTTAATTTTTGATCACATGATTCCTATCGATTGCCGAATTTAACCAAAGAGTTCCAATATTTAATCATTTTAAAAGTTTAAGACTTTTCTCAATTTTGGGACCATGTAATGACTTTTTAAGCCTAATGAAACAAGATCATCGGTATAGAGGTCAACCGATTTACGATAAAAACGGAAGACATTCTATAAAACGATTATCATTATCTCTCACCTTATCTCTATATATATGTGTGTTTGTGTTTAGACATCCTTTACCCATATTCTAAATGATTCAGAAAGAAGAAGAGAACAAAATGCTAATAAAAACTTTTTAATTAATCATATTATGGATTAATTTCTTCAAATCAATAATGAAAAGCAAGAAAATAAATAAAAGAAAAAAAAAACCAAAAATCGTTACACACATTAATTCTCTAGAGAGACAGAGAGAGAGAGAGAGATAGGGATGAAAGAAGAAATCAGTTAAACAAATCAAAATTCATTGACTTGAAAAATCGAATCGAAAGAGAAGTTGTAAAGATATATTACCGGACATTAAGCTTAAAGTGCGTTTGCTACCAATGGCGAACAAATCATGCGTATCAAATACTTAAATAAATAATCGAAATCAGACGAAATGTGTAAGCGAAACTTAAAATCAAAACAAAACCATAAAAATAATGATAACAACAATTTTAATACAAACAAAGTCATCATCAAAAGAGAATCATGATTAACAGACAGCCATATACTCAGTCAACCGAGCAAGCTAGCAAGCAAGCAGGCAAGCAAGCAGGCAAGCAAGCAGGCAACTAACTAGCAACCAGTCAGTCACTTAGCTACTTAGTCAAACCGTCGAGCCAGCATGCTATGTCAGGCAATGATAATATAGACGATTGCAGCCAGCATTGACTTATGTATGTCTGGCGTAAGTCGTTGTTTTTTTTTTCTTGTCTTTTTCTTTTCTTTTTATTTTTTTATATTTATTTTTAACAAGCAATCCACACAATATTAAGATGCATTGGTTTGTGTTTGCAAAGCAACAAAAAAAAAAAAAACCAAAAAACAAAAACAAAGCAAAAAAGTGCACATACATAAGTATAAATGCCAGTTAGTATGTCACAATGATTAACTGACATTTGTTGTTATTTTTGAATATCTTCCTTGGATTTTTCAATATTGAAATTATTTCGAAATGATTACTTAACTTAAGCACACACACACACACACACACATAATGTATAAAAAAGTAAGTGGGGATTTTCTCGCATCTTCAATACGTTTTAGTCTTTCAACCTAAAATCTTATAATTTTGATTAACGTGAAAAGCGCATATCCGCACAATGATTGCCTTCAATTAATTCTTTCTACTCCTTGCTCTTCGCAAGAAGTTGAAAAATCAATTTAGTTGGTTCAACAAAAACCTAGGAATTATAATAAATATTTGTAGTTAAGTGTTGCCAACAATAGGTTATTAAGTGTTCTTCTCGCTTCTTGTCACTTTTATCCGCCTGGGTGGCCGAGTAGACTGAGCATCTCGACTAACAACTCAATGGCCGCGGGTTCTCGAATATCAAGTGCGGCAAATTTTGCCAATAAAACCGATAGTCCCAGATGCTAGTGCTTTAAGACTTTAGTCTTTCAATTATAATAATAATAATAATAATAATAATATTGTCACTTATTATATCAGGTGAGAGATTAAGTTTGGATATATGTATGCAACCCGGAGAGTTACGCTAGGTTACGCTAGGTACACCTTTCATTATACCAATCGATTTAGGATAGGCTATCCGTCCGCCCCTCTGTTCATTTAGTACGTCAATCCGTCCCTCTGTTCACTCTTCAATCAATACGTCACTTTATCCCTCGGTCTATTGTCTGCCCCGTATTTTTATATTCAACTTATAGGTTGAAATTTTTAAGATGTTTTAAAGAAGTTTGGTGCGCCGATGTGCGTTTGGTCGAAGAAAATTGATTGGATCCGGTCATTTTTATGACTTCTCTTAAAAAGGTCATTACATTAGAAAGTTGAGAATTCTCAGAATTTCTCGACAAAAATCGATAAGTAATAATATTGCGGCTCGTTAAACCAACGTAAACAATTTGGATGGAATGGGGTAATAATTTGAGGTCCATTTCGCAAAAGCTATTCCTACTAGAAGTAAGAAAAAAGCTTATGTTTTTGGTGCTTGTTTTCGTGTATCTTTGTGTATCATCCAAAAATCAGTCAGTTTCTAGATATATTTGGCAGAAGAATGAATCCGATTGAGAATGGATTGAATCGGATCATTTTTATAATTTATCTCCAAATGATGCTTAATGCCTACATATTGATATTTCTCCACATAACTAATAGTATTTCGGTATACTATATTTATGTGAAAGATTTGAATCGGACGAACCGATTTTTTGAACTTTTCCCCTTATAGCCGTTCTCACGAGAAATAAGCTTCCAAGACCTCCCAAGCGAAGATATTGAATTTTTCATGTTTCATGATGAAAATTGGCTTAGATATTAAGTGCATCAAATTTGGACCTCGTAGGCGTATTTTTCGATCCTTACTTCGGATAACGGTACTCATGAAAAGTAAATCTTTGAACCGCAACAAAGTCTAATTGTTAGTATTTTACAGCGAGAGATGAAATATAATGAAAGGAAACTTAAATTTGTTGAAGTTAAGCCTTTGCTCTCACGCCCTCAGTGCTACCATGAAATGTTTTCCTTTAGGCATTTTTTATCATTCTATCGGAAAAATAAATAAAATATTTTATTAGGCGATGTCGTGAGGTGAAGGGTATTTAACCGCCTGCCTTGTTCAACTCTGATGATTTCATTTGTTTTCTTTTGCGTTTATTACGTAACATATATGTTTATAGTCTCTTTATATTAAAGTTGTTGTTGTTGTTGTTGTTGTCGTTCTTACAAGAGAATTGCTCATTATATATAATTATATACAAGCGGAGTATGCTTGATGTTATTAAAATTTGATAATTTATAAGATACGATATTGGTTTATGCGATATTTAAATTATACTTAGAGAGGACAACAAGTTAGCAGCTTTTTCAAAAACGCTTGTCTTGCCAATTATAGGCGGGCCCATGAACCTTTAATGTTAATTAATTAGCTTTAATAAGGAGAAATTACTAGCAGTTGTCTTGAGGCGAGCGTTTCAAATGTATGCTAATGCAAGTTACGGTTTTTTTGTTTGTTATGGATCTGCCTAAGTGTTGATTATGCTTATTTTTGGTTTAAAGTCTTAAATGGTTCCTAAAGTGGTCTTTACGTGGTTCAAAAATTCAATTTCTTTGATTGAAGAACTCAGCCATTCCAGTGGAAGTATGGAAGAGAAGGTAAGGGTGAAGGCAAACGGCAACTGTCTAGATAAAGTTAACCTTTTAATAACATTTTTTGTAAAAACTATATTTTTCGAACCCGCAGTATTGTTCTGTGAGGCCGCCTGTTGGCCGTAATTTCATGCCGGGCTATAATCGCCGGCCGTCAGGATCGTCCCTAAGAAAATTTATTTTGTCCTGATATGTTGCGTTCGCTAACTTTTCTTGTTTACTTCTTCTGGGAATATTGACATCGTCTCCCACCATCAATTAATTTAAAGAGGAAAAGCCAGAGGTCGTTTAATTATTCTCTACTGTAATGCAAGTCCCGGGAAACCATTATTCACTAACTAAAATTAGAAATTAATACTAGGAATGATGCGAAGACGTTGTGATTTGTTGGCTGCCCGAACGAGAAGAGAGCAAGAAAAACGGACGTTGTCGGTCTCTCGACTCGGACGACAGTGGAAGTCACCTACCTTCCTGTAGGGTTGCTGTTTCCCAAACTTCTCTTATGCCAATCAGAAGACAGTTGTTTTCCCAGCGTTTCCCCAAATTCGTCGTTTGTCGTGTCAATTAATACAATTAATTCACCTTATCGCTAAACATAGCTTAACCTAACATTTCCTCTTCCGAAACAAAGGACATGTGGCATTAAAACAATGTACGACTTTGACTCCACACAGCTCTCAACTCTAAATCGTGATTTTTATGCTAAATATGGATCAAAGGATAAGAATCAAATTCTGAATCGGTCTACCCCTCTGTTCATTTGTCCATTTGTGTAAAACCTGACGTAAATATTCTCCTCACTATAAAAATAAGTCTATCAAGAGCAAATTTAACAAAAACATTGGAAGACGTAAGCATCAAAAGGCCTATAAATTCTTAACCCGTTTCATGTCTGTCTGTCCATACGTCCGTCTGTCCAACTATGTAGTCGCAAAAATGCAGATATCGCTTGCAAATTTGAAAAAGAATTTGAAAAGCGTACGCCTACAACACGCCCAAACGCCTATGTGATAAAAACTGTGAACACCGTGCTTCTTACCGATTAGCCATAAATAATGCCTACACCATATATGAAATTCCACTGTTATTTTGAAAATAGAAAAAATCAGCCACACCCATCCATTAATACAGAGCATAAAAATGTAGTTCTTTTCTCTTACTTTAGTCTTTTTTTCAGGATAACGGTGATGGGTATAAAAGATTCGATCATGATCGAATATAATTTTATTACATGCTTAGCTTAATATAACGATAATCAAAAGCAAAAATTTGAGATTATGTTTGTCTGTCCAAGCAAATTTTTGATGTTCTACTCGCAATCTAATATGATGGACGTACAGACTATTTTTATTAATTAATAATACATTTAATATTTTTTCTTGCCTCTCGTACATGTTTATATACAATATTTTTATGCCTTACAAATATTTGATAAATCGAATATACTCGCTACGGCATCTTCCTTCCTATCTTCGTTATTCATTTTTGCCGTCGTTCGGCTTGCGTGCATTTATGGGATGCGTACCATTCAATTATGAAATTTATATATATTTTTATGATGCTCGATCACTTATTACCCACCATACAAATCATCGTTGAGTTAAATATTTATTCTTGTTATGTATTTATACTTTTACGCTAAGGCATCAATAAATGCAAAGATGTTCGATTAAATGCATTGTGCACGCAATCGATTTAAATGCTATTAGTTTGGATGGTAAGTTGGCCAATAAATATCTTTCTGCCAATCAGCAAAAATGATGCCAAGTCATTGTTCTCAACGCAAAGCATTTTGTATTTCTCTTCGAGAATGTAATCTCGGACTCGGACTAAAGCATTGAATCGTTTAGATAACTATGATCCAAAAGTAGTTAGCGTAAGAAGACTTGTTTTAATTATCGCGGCGCAAATGCGTTACGAATTTCTTCACTTGAAATATTATCTCAATATTCTATGACGTTTGTGTCAAGCTATTTGTTCAGCAGAGAATTTTTTGCTCTTGGCTTTTGCTTCATGATAAGGCACCGAAGACTTTCGCATTAGAAATTCTATTCGCAATCATGAAGCTATTCGCCCGATTTATAGCTTTATAGTTTTTGCATCACTCCCATGCACTTTTTTACACTATTTACTTACTCTTTCGAGAATTTTCAATTAGAATCATGTTGCTGTATGTTGTTCCGAAATTTGCCTGTTTTAATGCCTTCTGAAACTTTTAAAACCCTTCCATCGACATCATTTTGATACGATTTAAGATTTAAAAGCAAGTTGAAGAACTCAACCAACTTATCTGATTAATTGCAGAAACTATGTAACATCATGGACATCAATTAGAGCGAAGCCAACCTAAAAACAAGTCAGTTTGAACATAGTCAAGGATAGTTATTTTATTTTTATTCATCTCTGAACCCTCTTAAGGTTTAACGGGGCTTTAAATTCCACTATTACAGAGAAGGTCATCAAAAGCACAGCAAAGTTAATAATTCTCAGGCAAAAGCAGACAAATTTTTGCTTAGAATATTTTTAAACTATGACATTACTTATCAAAGACTATCCAAATATTGCACAAATATTGCTAATACACAAATATTTAAATTACTTACTAACATTGCGTTTTGGCTGTGGCCTTCCGATGGCTGCGAAAAACATATATCATATAAGAATATAAGAATCATTGCGTCAGTAAGTGGCGGTATGACTGTTGAAACAAGTACACTATACATCAATAGGAAAATGCCCCTTTAGGAAATGGAAAATTATCCCGATACAACTTCTTGGATAAATCCTTTTTAATCAACAATTTTTTAATTTCATTACGACCCCACTTCAACCACAACTCAATCTGCTCATCAAGATTACTGTCCTCCGAATATATTGCCATTTTTTTCCTTTTAAATTAGAGTTCAAGCTTCTATCACTGCCCCTCTCTCTTGCTACACAAATATAGATTACTTCGTATGCGCACAACCCTTTTCATGCAATTTTTTTGGCGTGATGATTTAGTCAACGTTTTTCCGACTAAATTTCGCTTGTACGTGGATACAGACATTTTGATTTTTCTTTGTAATTGGTGTACGCTTCTCATTCTCTTTTCCACACGAGCAATTAATTCTTCAATTATTTCTTCTTCTTTTGTGGAGCTCAGCCGCATTCAAATCCGCGATCACGGACTTGGTAGTCTCGACTCTATACACTGCCCTATACGGTAGGCCACATAAGTTCTCATTCTCATTTATTTTCGTAATGGAACGCCCAAAATTATAGATCGTTCCTATATAAAAGCTCTTTGTCCAGGACAACCTTTATATGAGAGCGCAGCCAAAGTGTAAGCTGACCTGATCCAATATTTAGCAAATTTGTTTTTCTTCCGCAAAATCGTATTCATATTCGTTTTTCATATCCAACATAAACCGGTAAAAACTAGAGTTTGTTTGCATATAAGGGCTTGGTTTTCATCACAATCCTTATACCAGGTGTAGGTCGGTAAGCAAACCGATGTGATAGGAGTATGGTGCAGCAAATATATATACCAAATTGCAATTATGAATCAATTGTCATCATCGTTTAATATTAAAAGTCAGACATTTTATTATAAAATTAATTATTCGGCTAAGACAACATGCTTAGAGTTGTCGTCAATAAATCGTCTTAGGTGATTTGAACTTGATAGAGTTAATTTCCATGTTACATTGTTATTATGGATCAATTTTCATCACGTCTACGCTTACAGAGGGATACGATATAAAAATAGACCTATATGGTCCAAATTTGATGCAGTTGATTTTTTTATCGAACTACCACAAGCAAACATGCTAAAATATTACAAATTATACCCTATTGTCATATAAAGAAGGATTATTTGTGAAGCAAAAAGGGCTGAGGTGGATGGGTTTGGGGTTCAACCCGTCGGTCCATTCCTTGCAAATTTTATCACACGAATTTGCCAGACCGAAGCAATTTTTGCCGGCAAAGTTTGAAAAACAAAATTCTCCGAAAATGCATTATGTGGAGAATGGTCGTAAAAGTGGTCCGATCCCATGCCCTTTCAATAGAGATTATTTCTACGATAAAACACAATAGTGCGGCAAACTTCACAAAGTGATTCTGAATCGACGGACGCAATGAAAAATTAGTTTATCTGAAGTCTTTGCAGGTGTTACGTACATCCGCACAAACTTAATATGCTCTATACTACAAAATGTGTAAGACGTTGTAGGCGAGAGTGTTCAAAAATATTTTTAACAGCATTCGTCCTTGAGGCAAAACATGCCTGTGTACCAAATTCGATCCAAATATCTCGAAAACTGCAAGCTACAGATTAAAAAATCAAAACGGACACAAGGATAGACAACAGAACCATTTTCTGAATTGTTCGGTTTTGTAAAAGGTGAGCTATCTTAAGTCTTTCTGGATGTTACATACATTCGCACAAAGCTAGTACACTCTGTACCGCAAGTCCTCTAAGGTACAAATACTTGCATAGGTTTTAATTACGAACTTCTTCTTCTTTTAATTGCAAAGTTGGAATTGAAGTTGGATACTAATCGCATGCCCTAATGTCAGATGATGCGACTTTCGGAGCTTCGAATTTTAAACCTTATTCACGATCAATTCTATTGCTCAAGAACCGAAATTAATTAGAAATATGTTTTTTTTTTTTAGATAACTGAATGCTGAATATACCTGAAGTCTTGGTGATGCTCGATAAGGTTTATAAATAGAGAAGAAGGCAAGGAAGGAGTAAAGTATTTACTTAGAGCACGTTCGACTTAAAGGTAAGAATATTAGAAACATCTTTACAGGTAAACTACAGTTGTGAGTGGGTAGCGGGGTTTAAGAAAAACATTCGTCGAAAAGTGGCTTGCGGCTATCTCCAGGATAAACGGATGAAGAAAAATCCTTTCTTCTAATGAGATTTCTATTCGCCTGGGGTGGCCGAACAGGCAAAGGATCTCGACTAATAACTCAATAAGAGAATTTTCAGTAAAACCGATAGACTTGGATGCCAATGTTTTAAAGCTTTGGTCTTAGAATTTATTACTTGTCTGGATGAATTAATAATAATATCAGGTGTTTGCATGTATTTTGATCAGAACATCTGTAGCTTAAACCAATAAAGTAATGCGAAGTACAGTACAATGCACAGAACAGTAAAATTCGATGATTTCTACCTTTGTTTATATAAAATAACAGTTTTCCATGAGTTATTCAGGCGCTAATCATGGAAAGCTCAAAATTGCATTTTCGGCATTCATTCATTTGGATCGATTGCTTGCTAGGCAAAAAAAAGAAGAGTGTTCTGTGGCATATGAAAGTTGAGGGATCTATTATCACAATCCCAAGCGCAAAATGTCATAGGTTAGCTCAGGAGAGCCATCCACTTCGACATGGAAGTGTGGAACATTCATCGCCATATAGTTTTGCTGTGCATATGGTGGGATCACCAGGGTGTAGTATATTACGACTTGTTAAAATCGACTGAAACTGTTACTGCAGATATGTACCGGTGGAAACTGAACAAATTGACCGATGATAATATTGCAAAAAGGATCTGCAATAGCAGTTAAGAAGAGGCAAAATTATCCGCTTGCATGACAGCGCTTGGTCACACATTGCAAGAGTTGTCAGGATATGGAAAGTTGTGCCACACAGCGTACTCACTAGACATAGCGTCCTTTGATTACCACTTGTACAAGTCGATGGAGCATGGCTTGGTTGGCACGCGGGCAAAGTTATCCGCTTGCATGACAGCGCTTGATCACACGTAGCAAGAGTTGTCAGGATATGGAAAGTTGTGCCACACAGCGTACTCACAAGACGTAGCGTAGTTTGATTGCGACTTATGGAAGTCGATGGACAATGACTTGGCTGGCACACGGGCAAAATTATCCGCTTGCATGACAGCGCTTGATCACACGTAATAAGAGTTGTCAAGCATATGGAAAGCTTTGCCGCAACCAGCGCACTCAGTAGACACAGCGTCTTTTGATTACCACTTGTACAAGTCGATGGAGCATGGCTTGGTTGGCACGCGGTTTGGAAATGCTGCGCGTAAACGGGGTAATGATTGGACCACTGCCAAAAGACAGGGTGTCGGCATGTTGGCAGAAAGATGGGAAAAAGTTATAGATATATAACAATATATAGTATATGTTGTACCGATTTCTCTCAATAATGTTTTTTTTTTAAGTAAAAAAAGTGAACGGAATACACGCAAACCCCTAGTAATAATAATAAATAGAGTTTCAAACGTTAGATTCCTTACAAAGTATATTTGAGCCGCAAGTTACGAAATTTTTGGAATAACCTAATACTCGTATTTAAGACCCCGAGATGATAGAAGAATTTCTAGAAGAATTTTTTCTTTAATTCTGATATTAAAACTTGATTTGAACCGCCGCCTACGCGGAAGAAAAATTATGATGAAATCTTAAAAGCAAACGAATCAATTGAAATTACTTTCCCTTTTTTTGTTTTCTTTCAAAAAAAATGATCCATTTTCTTCCTCCGCATTTAGTCACACACAAGCATAAATAGTAAAATGTAACTTTCTTTGAGAATTAGTAGACATTAAGGCGGACAGTTCTTCTTTTCATTTAGACTTTTTTTTCTGTTTTCTTTTGCTTTATTTAAGCAAAAAGCAAACAAACATAAATATTGCTATCTACTACTACTACTCTTCTTAAGTCAACTAAATGAGAAAGAGAGAGAGAGAGAGATGAACATTTACAAGAAACAAAAGGTTAGGGGGAAAAAAAGGAAGGAAAAAACAAAAACAAAAAAAAGAAGCAAAACAAAGAAGATGAAGATGAAAGCAAGAAACGTAGTAAATCTTTGAAGTAGACATTTAGATTAGAGCAGACGTCCTAAAACTGTCGTCATTTGATATTTTTGTTTTGTCACACAAATACACACACACACACACACAGACCGACCGAAAAGCACCTAACCAACCGACAAGACCAAAAAATCAACTGATACCTCTGAGAATATGGCAGGCAAATAAGTGGTGGAGGAGGAGAAGGAGGAGGAGGAGGGGGATGAGAGAAAAGGAAGTATGAAAATACAGGCGGCGTTTTTTTCTTTTTTTTTTTTTTAATGTCTTTACTTAACGTTGTGGATATAAAGAGTTGCGGAGCTGTTCAAGAATGAATTAGTTATGTGAAATTCGAATAAAATGAATGGCGTTGCCACCTTTTTTGAACATTTGTCAAGTTATAGAAGGTTGAAGGTTAAACGATTTGTAAGTAAGTAAGGAGTGGCGGTGGCGATGGCGATGGCGATGGCGATGCCGGCGTCTGTAATAATAGTGCTAGTAGTAGTAGTAGCAGTAGTAGTAGTAGTAGTAATGCCGATGCTTGGCTGAATGGAGATGAGAACATTATATTACTATATTTTAGATGACAACAACAGACAGATGGACAGGCAAAACCAAATCAGAAAGATTAAGCCACCAAGAGTGGGCACGCAAAAAAAAAAAGAAGAAAAATAAAAGATTAGCATATGCATGTAGCTTAACATTGTGTTTGTTATGAAAAGAAAATGTACGTTCGAACGTTAAATGATCCTTTCATTTGATTCATCGTTTAGCTTGGTTTCCACTATTCACTGCCAATGTATACGCCAATTATTCGGTTCTTGCTGCTTACTTTTTGATTTGTGTTGTTAACAATATTTTAATGCCATACCATAATCACCTTCGAAGGTAATTTTTTCTTTTTTTTGTTGTTTTTCTTGATGCATTACTAATAAAAAAAGAAAAAAAAATAAAAAAAAAAATTTGTTGCATTATCTTTCCTTCAAAAGTGAAGATCCCTTTGTACTCAATTTAACTGAACTTAAGTTGAACTTAAATATGTATCTGCACATTACCAAGTTATACAATAACAAGCGTTTGCCTTATGGAGAAGTTTATTTGCTTCCTCCAGCCTTTTAATATGATAGAGAAGCACAATAGTAGTGAAAACTATTTTTTTTTTTGTTTTGTGTTAGAAAGATGGTCTCATTTTAATTCGAGTCTTAAAGAAGATTGAGAGGCGACGACGACGACGACGACGACGACGATCGGGCGCAAAAAGAGTTAATTCTTCACACAAGCACAAGTGCTGAGTGCCGTAGTTGTTGTTAACATTCGATCAATGGGTTGCATGTTTAGTTAACTGATGTTTAGTTTTAGTTAAGTTTTAAGTTTTTGCAGTTTAGTTTCCTTTAGTATTACTGTATATATATATATATATATATATATGTCTGCCTTGAATTCATATCTTTCTAACATATTGTGCAGTTAAAAATGTTTGCAAAAAGGTTGAAGGTGTATTAAAAAAAAAAAAAAAACAACAACAAAAACAACAAAAACAAAATAAATAAAAATAAAAATAAAATAAAAGAAGCCTTGTCGCTCTCTGTCCATCTCCATTTCTTACACATTTCAATGTTTTTTTGTTTTTTTTTAATTTCCTATATATATTTGCTTCAACTTATTCCCTTACCTCTTTATGGCTTTGGTTGTACCCTTTTGCAAAATTTGCGATGATATCTGCGAAGGAGTTTTTTTGTTTTGCTTTCTTGCACTTTTTGGCAAAACGAGTACTCGTTGTTAACATTGTTATTGGCTTTTGTTGTCAGTCTACGTTTGTTTATTTCTTTGTTTGTCTGTCTCACTGTCTGCTTGACTGTCTTTGCATCCTTACTTTCGATGCTTTAGAGAGTTTTGCGGAGAAAAATACATTGCTTCTTATCAGTTGCTGATCTTGTGTCATGTTCGTTTTTCATTTATTTCTTTGTAGAGATTTTTGGTGCTTTTTTTTATATTTTTTTTTTTTATTTTTTTTTTATATTCATTGCTGATCAATTTCATCGTTTGCTTGTTGTTGGCGTTATTGTTATTGTTGTTGCAGCTCTTGTTGCTTTAAAGCACAGTTAAAATTTTAAGTCTAGTTTTTTGTTTTCTTTTTTGTAGCTGTTATTATATTGTGCTTCACCTCAATGGGGATTTCCTTAATCGATGCAACTGGGAAGTTGACCAAGATTTATTTAGTTTATATATCCAATTGATGGCTAACGTGAACTGATAGCCGAACAACAGCGTTGTGCCACTTAATTACAGATTTTAAAAGCTGTAGACTGAGCTCCATTAAAAAGCTAAAGAAAGTCAAAAGACTGGACTAAGAACAAAAGCACAAGGACAAGTAATGCAGACTTTAGTTCTTTCGAGATTTTCAAAATCAAAATATATGGCTTTAGTACATACATCACCTAGCATGCGACCATTTTCGGTTGCATGCGATTTTTAGTTCAATTGCTTTCGGAGTGAAAGATTAGGTAAGACTCTACTCAAGAAAATTCAGCGATTTTCGATGTGATTGGTAAAAGTGTTTCTGCGGAATTTCGCTTTAATAACCGACCTAGCGAAGCTTTGGAAATGTTCACGGAAGATTTGTTGGCGGTATTATGTCGCATTTATGGAACAAGACACTCAAAGAGGGAGGAGATCTACGTCTTGTAATAATAAGTCTATGCTTAAGTTGTATTTGGAAGCAGAATAAGTCGGACCTATTCAAGTCTATTTAACTTATACTTAGCCCGGAAATATCTTGCAGTTTTTCACTATGAAATAAAATAATTTTTTTTTGTTTTGAATGAATTGTGCTTTTCGTCCATTTCACGAGTCCCGGCCATTTTGCTCGGAATTTAATTTCACTAGTGGTGCTTCAAATGGAAACTGCGTTGGCAAGAGTGTATTTCATAAATTAAAGCCGGCGTAGACGGCAGGGAATATATCGATCAGCTTTAATCATGATCTTTAGTTGGTCTACCATAGCGCGGTAAACCTTTCACTGCAAACTTCCAAAACGAACTCGCGCCAAACATATTTTGGCAAATGCTTTCTCCTACGACAATATTTTTTCTATGCGCTTCTTCAGCTTTTTAACCCTTTTTGAAATCAAAAAGTATAACATATCTTATCTGCTCAGTTTGATCTTCTATGTCTTACCTAGGTGTCAATGCTATAACCGATCACTTTGAATATAAACATAAGCACTGTTCTATATAACTTAATTATCTGTCTAGTTACACGAAAAAAGTTAGTTTAACCTGGTCTTGGTAAACAGTCGCGAGAACTTTGCGAATCACCTTATGTTTCTTTTACGAAATATTAAAAAGTTGATTCAAAACTTTTTTCTAAAAACGGACCTAAGTAGAGGGAAGTTTTGGCAATATTGAAGCAGACTTTTTTTCGCGATAATATATCACAATCACGAATTTTGTGTAGCATAAGAGTAGAGAGCATAAAAGTATTCGCAGTTTTCGAGATAGCATAGAAGAGACGTTAAGAATGGTCCGCGGTCAAGTCATTCTAATCTCAATCCGCCACTCAGTTTTTATTAGTTCAACTGCAATTTGTTCTCAAGCAAGTTGGTTCAAAATTTTGTTCCGCAAAGGCGTCGCCTAAGCAGAGCGAAATCTTTAAAATATCACATGAGTTTTTCGTTGATTTAAAAGAAAACAACTTTTGTGTGGGCGTCAATAAGTTTTCCAGAAAGGTCAAGAAGATGTCAAGAATAAGTCCTAACCGCAAATTAAAAGAATTTAGGCAATATTTACTAATATCTTAAACTTGAAATGAGCAAAAGTCAGCGGAATTCTTTCCGAAATTAAAGTAAAAATTCTTACCTTAAGACATAAAATTTCCTGATGTGGCAACTACCTTATTTTTTAAGTTCTGCTTGACTGTACGATAGTAAGACGAGCACGTTTTGAAAATATATTCGAAAAATGTAGGATATATTGACCATTGTGTTTGGAATTGAGCTGCATTAGGAGTGCTTCAAATGGAAACTGCGTTAGCGGAAGTGTTGCATAAAGTAAAGCCGCCGTAGATGGCAGGAAATAGCAAAAATACCGGCAATTATATATATTCGTAAGGAAAATTAAAAATTCTCGTTAGTTTTTGATCAAGTCAAGTATCTTTAAATTTCAAAATAGATTGCACTCTCTTTCCGTTCACGTTGTTGACCTCTAGCTTAGCGATTAAATAAATGTTTAAAAAAAAAAGATCAAAAATTCTTGATAGTTTTTGATCAAACTGTGAAATTTGAATTTTGAACTTTTGACATTTTCAACTTTGAACTTTGTAATATTATCACTTTTCAGTCCGTAAAAGATCAATTGGCGATTTTTGACGATATTTATTTTATACTACTTTTGCTGTAACTTTAACAGATCAGAATCTTTTAAAAAACTAAACTGATTTTTCTCTTCAAAAACGGCATTTGTTATGTTATTTTTTATTTCTTATAAAGTACTAAAGGTAAGTATAGCCGAGTTTTTCTTCTTCTTATTATTATTATTATTGTAAATTTAGCCAGAGAATAAATTCTAAGATTAAAGTCTGAAAACATTAGCATGGAACTAAGGCTGTCGGCTTCATTGAAAACTTTACCGCACTTTGAGATTTCAATCCACGACCATTGAGACCATTGAGAGTTGCTAGTCTGGACTTTTGCCTACTCGGCCACTCAGTCGGATCAAGTTTTTCTTAATACTGATGTTGTTAAAGAAAATTGCAAAGTTTTTTATTTCAATGTTTGATCAAAAACTAACAAGAATTTTTGATTTTTTTTAAAAAATATTGATTTAATGGGTAAACTAGAGGTCAACAACGTGAACGGAAACGGGCTTAAATCTATTTTGAAATTTTGAAGATACCTGACTTGATCAAAAACTAACAAGAATTTTTGATTTTTTTTAAAAAATATTTACTTAATGGGTAAGCTAGAGGTCAGCAACGGGAACGGAAAGAGGCTTAAATCTATTTTGAGATTTTGAAGATATCGGACTTGATCAAAAGCTAACAAGAATTTTTGATTATTTTTTTAAAAATATTTATTTAATTGGTAGTTGATTAGTTTCTACGTGAACAGAATAAGATTTAAATCTATCTTAAGCTTTGGTGATACTTGATTTGATCAAAAACTAACGAGAAGTATGCAGTTACTTTTCCATGCTTTCCTTAATTTCCTTCATTTACAGATACAATGATTTTCCTATAGTCGTTTCGTAAAATTGATACTTTGGTTACTTCCCTTGAAAATGATAAAAAAAACCTTCCTCGCTGTACATTCCTACTTATTGCAATATCGTATTGTATGTTGTTGTTGTTATTGTTGTTATTGAAGTTGTTATTGCTATTATTATATAATGAAATGATTTTACAGATTATTACAAAATGATAAGTTAATTTATGAAAATCTTATTGTTGGACACATAAAATGAATCGATATTAATGCAATCATTTGTCAAATGTGGAACAGACTGAATATGTATGTATGTATGTACTCAAGGAGAAGAGAAGAGAAGAGAAGTGCACACTTAACATAATACTAGTCATACATAAGTACAGGCAGGGCGACCTATATACATGAATAGATAGGCATGGATATATACAACTATATATATATATATATATATATATATATATATATATATATATATATGTAGTTATGGGTACTTGTAAATTGCAAAGAAAGAAAGAAAAAAAAAAAAAAAAAGAGCGCCAAACTGAGTCTGTAAGCATGTCTGCCTTTCCGTTTGTAATCAATATGAAAAAATCTAATTTGTGGCATTAATTTCACAAGTCATTTAATAAATTGAATTTTTTTTCTCGCTATTGTTGTTGTTGTTATTTTGGAGGAGGTGTACGCGGTTCATGGTCCTTATTTATGGTAAACTGTAAATATTATTAAAATGTAATTTTTTGACTTTTTATCTTTATTTTTTTTTTATTTATTTATTTATTTTTTTTTATATATATATATATATTAACTACAAGCGATATCTTCGATTTATCGAACGTTTGTAACGCATTAGAAAATATGCATCGGGGGGGGGGGGTTTCATTGTCTGATGCGATCACAATTTTCAACTTTTTTTAGTTAGCTTCAAAAATCGGTCATTAGTTTTTGGTTAAAATTTTTCTAATCGAAATTTCTAACCGAAGAGAAGAAAAGAAAAAAACAAACTTGTAGTCGACTTGTATTCAATATTTTTTTTGCCGATAACTTTTATTGAGACGAGAAAAACATCATCCTCCTCTTCATAATATTACATATATTTTATCATTATATCGCATATTTCATCGTCTATTGTTATATGATATCGCATACGATGCATTCCATGTATCGTATCTTTCGATATTAATGGATTTCTTTTTTTTTTATCTTCTGTGCAATCAAATATTTATGCAGATATATATATAGAGATTTCGTTGTAAGACATCTTCATAAATATTTGATGGTAGATAGAGGGAAGGTCCATAAATATGCGATATACGCAAATATATATATATATATATATTTCTTTTTATTTTTAAATTTTAATATATTTTCACAGATATCGAAAGTTATAGGATAAAATAAAATATAATTTATTTTATTATAGGCGCCATGTTTTTTTTTTTGTGATCAGTTACTCAGTCCTCTTGACATGACCTTAGTTAGGTAGAGCTGTCGATAAAGAAAGGGAGAGAAAGGCAACAGTGTTTATGTCTGTTCGCCTTGAAAGTCTGAATATCTGATACGATTTATATTAGTAAGTAATGGAAAGGATGAGATGGATTCGTAATGGATTCGATTATCTACCGTCTATGTGTGCAAATTGTGATTAAGTTTCAAAAATTTTGCATTCAATGCAATGACAGAGAGTCTTCATCCATCACGTGTTGTGTGTAAGCAGTTTACTATTGTGAACTTTCCAGAGTTTTCACTATTTTGATATCTAATCATAGATTTGAAAACTTCAAGCGACATCACAATAAAACTGCTTTCCTTCTGTGCATGTCGATAAGAATTTTTATTGTTATAAGAGAACACAATGTCACGGTTTTTAAAAAAAAAGTTTTAAAAATTATTTACAGAAAATTTCTAAATATATAAAACTATAAAAAATATTATAATAAAAAAAAAGGCAATGTTTTGTAAGAAATAAACAAAGCTTATCATTTTTTATTCTCTAAAACACTTGTGGTGCAAGGGTATATTAAGTTTGTGCGGATATATTCAATATCCCGGAGGACTTGAGATAGACCAACCTATTAGTATACCTAAAGATTCAAAGTCACTTTCAGAATCGCTTTCAGAATCGCTTTCTGAATCGATTTAAGCTTGTCTAGCCATCTGTCCGTTTTATTTTTTCATATCCAGCTAATAGATCGCAATCTTCTAAGTATTATCATGCAATTTGCTAAAATACTTATCGATTTAGAATTATGTTTTGAATCAATCTAAGCTTGTCTGTCCATCTGTTCGTTTTGTTTACTTGAACTTCCGGAACTTTTGAGATTTTCCATGACATTTTGTACGCTGATGTCTTTTGACCCAAACACGAATGCTATTGCAAATGGTTCCGATCGGGCTATTTTCTCGATCATCGACGATCGAATAATCGTATTAAGCGAAGTAGTATAGGGTATAGGGTGGGCAGTTACTTTTACTTGTTTATCAATTGGAATTGCGTAAAGATTTCCTAAGATCTTGCATTTTTTTTTTCTTGTATATTACCAATCACTCAGTTGTTGTCAATTATACATCTAATATGGTGATGGTCAGAGAGAAGTAGATAAAAATTGACCAAAACCTAATGGATGTGTGTTCAATCGGTGAGTCTACCTACGACTAAGTACGACCTACGACATTAAGGATTGAATACGCGAATACTCATGTGGTGGTCGCGATTCTTATTAATCGGCCACTCAAGCCGATGTTATGGCATTCTATGAAGGATGAAGAATCGTGGGAAAGCTTGAAGTATTTTCCGTGATTATTTATTGAACTGAATGCAATTTGTACAGTTTGGTATAACAAAAAGCACAACGCTCCTGGTGAATGGTGCAATTCCTTATTTATGTTGGTGTCCTTTCCGGTTTGCATGGACTATGGCATGTCTTTTAAGGAAAAATTTTTCATGTATTTTAGAGCTATTACCACTCACATGTTTTGAGAAAGCAGACTAAGTATGATGAATAGGCTCATAATCGATTCGTCTAAGACTATGACAAACTAATTAGTCGCATTGATACTTGACATTACACAATTTGACACACTTGAACTGTTTAGACGTAATGTTTAATCACAGTTTGACCTTGGAATGGACATAAAAGGAAACTTGCATCTGGTACTGAAATGCATAGAAAATTCAAAAATAAATTAAGCTCCGATGTAAAGTCAATCATTTATTCATTCTCATTTGAGTTATATCCTTACCCTACCCTACCTACCCTACCCTATGTATGGATGAAGGATAAACAATTCCTTAAGATTGCTTCAGCCTGTGCAGAGCAAAGTGTTTTAAACCAGTACTTAGTCTTTCATTGAGATTTCCTTCCTTAGAGTTGTATGGAAGTTATATGACGATGGATTGGCTTATACAGACGGACAAATAATTTGAATTTTTGTTTTTAAACCGATTAGACGGAACAGTAATCCGTTTAATACAATTTCCACAAACTCGAAGAAAACAAACAAAAAAGAAGCTATAAACTTAAGTGTACTTATGTAAGCATTGTTTACGGCGTACGACATGAATAACATAAATTACCTATCAGTTTGCGGACGATGCAAGTTATGTCATCGTTTAAGCGTCAAGTGAAGACTTATTTGCTATAAAATTCCCATTTAAGCCGTTTATGTGTTTTGCACATTTTTGCATTGATTGTACATTTTTTCCGATTTACACAGACTTAATCTAAACTAATGTCATTATGTCATTATGCCTACATATCAGATTATGAAAAGCCTTTAAGGCTTATAAATTAAAAAAAAAAAATTTCTATTTTAAATAATAATAACAATAATGACAAAGAAAAAGTAAAAAAAGTTCGTAGTAGACTGGGGATAAATCTCGCATTCGTTCTATTGTCATAAAATGGTGAATGGGATAAAATTCATCTTTCACTTTTTACTTTATTAAAAGGTACTTTTAAAAAAAATTAATATACTATGTCGTGACGTCCACAATCATTAATTTAGAATTAACATACTTACCTTACTCCTGCCACTCACCAAGACCTTATTTGATATCCATAAGGCCAACATTTTTAAGAAAAAATTAATCCATTAGGTCGTGATGTCCACCATAATTAATTCAGAATTAACGTATACCTAGCTTGCTGCATTCTACTCTCCTAGTCCTTTTATATGACACCCATGATGATAGTATTGCAACAAAAAACTTGATTCACTACGTCGTGACGCCCATCGTAATTAATTTAGAATTAACACACTTACCTTTTCGCCCGCTACCCTACAAGCCCTTTTATTTGACACCCATATTGCTGGTATTATTAAGAAAAAATTAATCCACCATTTCGTGATGTCCACCGTATTTATTATGGAGTTAAGCCGTTTTTAAGCAGATAACTCTTCTCTTCTCTCTCTCTTCTTCATTTGAAGAATACGCAAAATAATTTTAAACGTTCTGCCTTCTTTATTCTACGGTTTATATGCATGAAATATCAAAATAAAGTGAAAAAAGGAAAATTTCATTACTAGTACCTTTGTGTGGGCATGGCCGATTTTTTCAATTTTTGCCTATAAATAGTACAGTTTTTCGCCAAAAAAAAAGTGAAAAATATCATTTTTTCTAATTTGTGAGTAATGAGCAAAAACCCATAAATTTTTGTTTAGAAAAACAGAGTTGCATTCAGTTTATGCCTAACTGCTTGCTCGTACTGTGGCCAATTTGGCTCATTTTCAATGCCGGCTTGCGTGCAAAAACTTTCAACGTTTCTATCAAATTTGAAGTCAATATCTTCATTTTTGCGATCGAGAAAATATCATACACGCACAGACGGATAGACAATCTACAATTTCATGCGGCATCCTTGAAGCTTCTTCTGCATGTTACAAACGTTAAGACAAAATGAGTATATCCTACATCATTCGATGGTGAGTATAACAAGTAAAGACACTATAGAAGTCCATGGCTCCTCACCTAGACACCTCACACTAATCTACAGATATTCATACAAATCAATTCAAAATAAGGCTTTTCTGGGAAATGGTTGAGAAAGTGATCCGATCCGAACCATTTTCAATAGCAATCGTCCTTCGGCCAAAATACGTTACAGTGCCAAATTTCATTTCAAAAATTGCGCCCTAGAGGTTGAACACAAGAAAACAAGAAGGACAAAAGGACGAACAAGCTTAGATCGATTCAAAACATAGTTCTAAAATCGATAGATGTTTAGCAAATTGCTTGAAAATACTTAGAAGATTGTGATCTTTAAGCTGGATATGTAAAAATAAAACGGACAGATGGACAGACAAGCTTAGATCGATGCAGAAAACGATTCCGAAAGTGATTCTGAAAGGGATTTTGAATCGATAGTGGGTGGGCCTATCCCAAGTCCTTCTGGGTGTTGTATACATCTACACAAACTCTGTTTATCCTCGTACCTCAAGTGGTGTGCTACAGATTTGTTGGACTTAATTTATTTTTTTTTAAACTTTCAAATGTTTCTCTACCAACACCACAAGATACTACTATTACTGCTGGGTGCATAGGGTTTACTAACATTTTTTACAATCTCCGCAAGCGCTAAATAATTTATTAATTGTTATACTAAAATAATATGCTAATAATATTTACCTTCTATTTGCTCAATGTTTTAAAACCGCATCTTTTCTTTCGACACTTCATAATATTATCATAAACTAATAAACCTGTTTTATCATAAAATAGGTAGGTATTGAAGAGTTTTATTGTTCGTATTTCTACGAAATATTAAAATTTAATAGAAAGTGAGAAAGACGATGAAAAGCAAAAACAATGACATGTTATCATGATTATTGACACCTTACAATGACATAACACGGTCGTGTGTTTGAAAGCGAGCTTAAGTTGGTCAGCGAATGCGTTCTAAAGTAACAACAACTTTTTGCACTATCCTTAAGATTGCTTAAGATTGTAAGTGAAAGACGTCAAGTCAGAAGTTCATCCATGGATTATTTTCTTATTGCCTTTAAACTGATGTTCTTATCGCTTCTTATTTGGGACTTCCAATACAAATTCAATTCCAGATAAAATTGAAATTGTTTTGCACGCCTTATGCTGAACCTTTAGGTGCCCCATACCACTTTCCCTAATACAGTCATTTAGTCATTTCACTCATAAAGGCATACTTTTCTTAATAGCCCCCATGTTGCAGGAAACTCATGACGTCAACTGACGCCTTCTAAATTTGGGAAACTTCATTTACTTGTAAAAGAATTTATTATTTACCAACCGCTTCCGTTATAACAAAGTACAGATTAGTCTTTGTTGCCATAGAAGAATTTACTTTTATGAGAGCCCCTATATACGGTGCAATCTAAAAAATAGACCTTTGTGAGCCAACGTCCCTATAGTTAATTTACTAAGAATCAATTTTTACCATAAAATATAAAAGTTAGACTACTTTGGCATATAAAAGCTTATTTTTCATTAGACCCCTTTCTGGGCTTTGGATCCAAAAAATAGCTTTACATGGTCCAACTTCGGTAAGGTTAGTTTTTATGTCAAATTATAATTATGAAGGAATTTCCACCAAAAAGCATTTAAAATCAAGCCTTTTTGCTATATAAAGATTTAGTTTCCGTAGGAACGGTTATATCGCAAGGGGATCATAAAATTGCTGCGTCCGATCAAAACTTTTCACACCAATTTAAAATGCCGAAATACTGTTATTGAACAGTTTTCGTTGCGAAAATTTGAAAATTACACGATTTATCATAAAAAGGCGTTGCATGGGGAGTGGGCCGATATGAGTCATTTGCAGTAGCCTTCATCCTTGGCCTAAAACATGTCATCAGTATATCTCGAAAATTGTGACCTGGAGGTTGAACACTAGGCAGACGTGCAAGCGGAACGACAAGCTTAGATCGATTCAGTAAATTGATAATACGCAAGAAAAAAAATGCAAGATCTTAGGAAATTTTAAAAATAGTTTGAACAGTGAATTTTTACGCAATTCCAATAAATAAACAAACAAAAACTTTATAGTGGGCCAGGACGCACCAATACAACCTCTATACTACTTCGCTTAATGCGATTATTTATACAAAGACTTTTCAAAATTATGCGTTATATGGGGAGTGATCGAAAAAGTAGCCCAATCCAAACCATTTGCAATAGTATTCGTGCTTGGATCAAAATAAGTCAGTGTACAAAATGTCATGAAAAATATAGGTGGAATATAGGTGGAAAATGTAGGTGGAATACAAGAATATAAAATGGACAGATGGACAGACAAGTTTAGAATCGGAATTAGTGTACGAAATATCATCAAAATAACTCGAAGATTGCGACCTGTAGTCTAAACAATGAAAATACTAGGACAGATATCAGACGGACAAGCGGACACACAAACTTAGATCAATTGAGAAAATGATTCTGAAGCCGGATATAATAATAATAATAATAATAAAAACAGATGGGTCTACCTCAACTCCTTCTAGGTCTTAAATACGTCCGCACACCTTAGTAAGTGGTGTAGGGTATAAAGGCAGCTATCATTTGCCTAAAGGTACAACACTTTAATCTGTAAATTGAAAAATGATAACTCGCTCATTCTATGTCTATTTGATTAATCGTTAAAAATTTCGAATTTTTTATTCAATTGATTAAGTATTCGATTTTTTTATTTTTTTCTTGTTCTTATTTAGAAATTTTAATAATCTCTTCTATAGTTTTATTAATTAGTTTGTAAACATTATGAAAAGCATTCGCAGATATGCGTGACATTTCCACAAGCATTTGTTATTGTTTTTATTTCCTAGATCGTGGCACTACACAAATCAGATTAAGTGATTTTTACGATTTATAAAAAATATTTATGTATTTTTTGAAAAAAAATTTAAACTATTTATTTGAAATTTATTTAAAATTTTTTTTTTTTTTTTTACAATAATATTAAATTAATGCATAAATCAATTCAAAGAATAAAAGTTTTTTCTTTTTAATCTTCTGCTAAACTATATACTAAGCGATTGTCATCTTTGACATCGTCGTTGTAAAGATTACTCTTCTTTTTCTTCTTTTATTTTTTTAATTTTAATTTTATCATTTTTGTTTTTAAATCGTATTGTCATTCCCTACACTACTTGTGGTATCAGGGTATATTAAGTTTATGGCGATGTATGCAATACCCAGAAGGATTTGAGATGGGTTCATCGTTTGTTATGCTTATTGATTTTGAATCATTTTCTGAATCGATTTAAGCTTGTCTGTCCATCTGTCCGTTTTGTTTTTCATATCTATCTTACAAGCGGTAATTTTCGACATATTTTCATGAAATTTACTACCGATTAACGGCGAACGCTGTTGAAAATTGTTTCGGGTAGAACTAAATTATGAACCACTTCCCATGTAATGGATTATTCTGAACCGTCGAAGTGGGGTAGGGTATGTAATGGTAGGCCTTGGTCAACTATAACGTTTCAGTTGTTTTCTTTAGATTGAAATGTCACAAATTGGGTCGACTGTCAAGTCGGCATACTCGGACGCAATCTTCATTGCATTAGTCTCACTCTAATTCTGATTGACTCTGTGTGTCGTCATAGCTATAGCGAGCGTTCGATAGGTAAAAGCATTACACTTATTGGCTGAGTTTTTTTTTGTTTCAAATTCTTGTTCTATTCATCAGATTCGATGATTAATGTGATGCTTTATTTTTATACCCTACGCCACTTGTGGTACAGCGTATATTGAGTTAGGGCGAATGTATATAACAAGCACAAAGGCTTAAGATAGACCCACCTATTATGGTACTGAACCATTTCTGAATCGATCAAAGTCTGTCTATCCGTCCGCCTGATTGTTGGTTTGTCTGTCCATCTAATGTCTGTTCGTGCATTCAAGCAATTTTTGAAATATTTTGATAAAATTTAGTACGCTGATGTTCTTTGACCCAAGCACGAACGCTCTTGAAGATGTTTTCGATCGATTCACTTTTTCGACCGTTCCCCATAAAGAGCCGTACTTTGAAAAAATTCCAATTTTCAAAATTTCCCGACAAAACTCGCTTTGTAACAGTGAAATTGAGAAATTCTAGATTTTTATAAAAAATATGGTTCGACTGGGGCAATTTATTGAACCATCTGTCTTATATAACTGCATCTTTATATAGTAAAAAGATATAATTTTTAATATTCCATAGTGAAAATTAATTCATACGAGTCAATTGACATAGAAATCCGAATTTGGACCACGTAGTTCTTTTTTTTGGATACGATTGCATATAAGGATTCCGCCAATAAGCGGGCTCTTATGAAAAGTGTGCGTTTGCATGAAAATAATGTGCAACTTTTGGTGTTTTATTACCAAATCGAGTGAATAATTGTCTTAGGGGAAGTGATGTAGGGTATCCAATAGTCGGTCTTGCCTGCCTCCAATGTGCTTACTTGTTTTTGTTTTTTAGTATGACCAATCGCTTAGGGAATGTCCCCTATGCGTGAGGGCCAGAAAAAAGCGTGGCAAGAGAAAAAAAGAAAGAAAATTGGATGACTGCAGACCAGCGGATGTGTGACCAAAGTCTTGCTGATGTGTCTTTATCGACTTAGCATTCACTACAGCTATGATCGAAGTAAGCTCTACCGCTCTGACATTTAAAGCAGCGAGCCATGGCTGCTCATGCAGTTAAATCTGATATATCCCTTGTCAATAGGTCTTAGAAAATTATTGATCGATCTACAAAATGTTTTACAAAATATTTATCATTTCTCAACGATATTTTTCGATCCAATCCTGCCAAGTCGTACATGATTGCTTTGTGACTTCTTCTTTTGGCTTTTACATGATGACCATAATAATTTTATTGTTGCTTTAGTGGGAGTTGTTTTTATCAAGGGTGGTAAAGTGTATTATGTGCATCTTAGCAAAAGGTTAGAAAATGAAAGCTTCAATCAATGCTTTAACTGAATGGTGGTGAATGGTTTTTACAAAAAGGAGCTGAAGTTGATGTTTACAACGATTTAATTTTTGTGAGAGAAGTTTAGTAAACATTTTTTGCTTTATTTAATGATATCTGAAAAATTTCTAACTTAGTTTCATTTCTCATTTCAATTCACTTTCATTTTGCTTTCACGACCTTTTTTTTGGGAGTAAGAGCTTAGAGGTCACTTAATCTCTAACATCTAGTAGCGTAGAGATTGAATGATTGAATGAATTTAAAACGGTTTCAATTAGACATAATTATATATATATATATATACATATATACATATATATATATTTTATTTATTTAGTTACTTTTGTTTTTCTTTTCTAAAAGGTTTTAAAAAATTTCTTTAGCGCACACACGAAAAAGGAAAAATAGTTATAACAATAAGGCGGAACTTGTTAAAAGTTTTCCTTCATTGTTTAAAACTTTTTTACACAATACATTTAATAAAAAAAAAAATAAAAAAAAATAAAAAAAAAAATTTTTTTGATATTTTTTCAGCACTAACAACAAAAATAGCAAGGGTACCAACACAGTGACTCTTTTTTCTGAAATATAAATTAAATGGTATTAAAAAAAAAAAGAAATAAACAAAAACAACAGCAACCAAAACATAACAAAACATAAAATATTGCCAACATATATTTTTTGTTGTTGTTTATGGTTGTTATGAAAGTCCTCAAAAAATTGTTACAATGTTATTTTTGCTGTTGTCTATGGTTTGTCTCTGTTTTTTTCTTTTCTTTTGTTTTTTTTTGTCTTTTTGCTTTTTAACTTGTTGTTGTTATTATCACGATTATTGATGAAAATTTAACGATAAAGAAATCGAAAAGTCTGCAATGGTGATGGTAACAATAATAGTAGTGGTGGTGGTAGTAGTAGTAGTAGTAGTAGTTGTTGTTGTTGCTGTAGTCATTTTAATCCTTTATGACATTTGACATACTACTACTACCATTACTACTACTACTACTACTAACGAACACTAGCGATACGACTGTCACTTTACCTCCATTAAAGGCTTCCGAAAGCAAAAAGCAAATGAAACTAAGAAAAATTATCTTTGGCTTATATAAAACTAAGATTTTCATTCCGACGTTTCTTTCTCTCACTCTCTCTCTCTCTCTCTCTCTTTGCTCATATGTAAATCTATGTTAGGCCAACAAATAAAATCTAACATGACATCGTATGTTAACTCGCTTATTCCGTCATATGTTATATCTTTCTTTGTTTTTTTTTTTTTTGGGATGGACTTGATGGTAGTCATGCCAATCCCGGAACCACTTTCGCATTAGCTCGATTCTTGATTCTCATTATTATGATGTACATTTCTTTCAATCATTCAATCATTCAATCATTTTTTAATTTGAAATCATTAAACCGTTACATTCCGTTGTCGGGGAAATCATTAAGTGACAAACGAGATGATAAACTTAATACAGTTTGAAAATTGCAATTTATACAAACTAAATAGAAACTGGTCATAAAACAAAATGTTTTGTATTTAATTGTCTGATCATGACATATGAGGTTGTTTAATGTAAAAATAATAAAAACAAAACAACAGCAATTGCACAAAAAAAAAAAAAACAACAACTTTAGCTACCAGTGCAGAGTTACAGGTAAAAAGAGCAAAAGTTCAAAGTAAAACAAGAAAGAAATCATATACGATTTAAATGGTACTCAGAAATTGATTTATTGTTATCAGATTTTTATAAAAATCCACCATCTACCACCATGGCCTGGTATACCGTTCTCTTCGCAATTGTCAGAGTAAATGTAGCTAAGTTCCTCGGTTAAAACATCGCTTCGTTCTGCCATACATTTCGCTTTTGCCCTCAAAATGTTTCGATAAAAAGTTCAAACCTTCATATGGGAAGTGGTCGGAACGTTGGTCCAATTCGAACCATTTTAAACAGTGTTATTGTCCTTGAACCGAAACAAGGCTATGCATTAAATTTCATTAAAATTTCTCAAAAATTGCGGCTTGTAAGTTCAAAAATGAAAACAAAGCGGGCAGACGGACTGACAAGGTTAGATAGATTAACGGAATGAAACTTTCCTGATCGATATAACAAGAAGAATAAAGGTGGGTCGGCCTCTAGTTCTTCCCGGGGGCTTGCATGCATCCGAACATGCTTAACTTATCCTTTTAGCACAAGTGGTGTAGGATTTAATTAATAGTAGCTTCCCTTGTTTAAGATTACATATCCGTTCTGCTGTATTACATTTACATAGTAGCAATTGAAAGTTATTTCGTTGATTCGGTCATTTTGGATGGCCAGAAAGACACCATTTGGAAACTGAATGTCGAGACTCGTTGTGGATCCAAATTTCACCGACAGTTATTCAGTAAACTATTTCCCGTCCACGGTCACTTGAGCCACATCAATCTTTTCTTTATTTTTCGATTTAATACCAGTACTTATCTCCGAGTCCCAGTTCCCGTCCCGTTCGGAAAAATATCGGTTTAGTAGAAATTTACTCTGCTGCAAATACTGCGCAGATATGTGTTTTTTAATCTGTACAAGCATTTCTGATCGTAAGCCTTCTGGCTTAGTCTAGCGATATCA
>CCAG010004402.1:0-33055 GCA_001077435.1 Glossina morsitans morsitans | reverse complement strand
CAGTCGTTTGCCTTACATTACATTAATAAAAAATCTTCCGATTTGTTAATGAACGTAGTTTTATCAAATCTTATCAAAGATTTTTATATCCCCCGTTCAAAGCAATAAAGCACCAAGTTTACGATTCAACTCACAAACTGAGCGATATTTATATATTTCTCGTCATTCTTGAATTGAACGAACACTCAGGCTTTTCTTATGTTTTTCGATTTTTTTTGTTTTTTTTTTGTTATACTTTTATGCGCAATTTCAGCCTTTCCGCTGTAATTTTTTTACGATTTTTATTGCGAAACATTCCAATGAGACAGATACACGCAAACCTCTAAAGCCTTACATACGAAACTAGGTGTACAACTGTAATAATTATGAAAGTCATGTGTGTATTCCATTAGGGTCGAATCTTTAATAGCTCCTACCTGAAGTCTTTTGATGGTTGTAGTTACGGGTGCGTTGATTAGTCACTCAGCACATCATCCTGAAATATATTTACACCGAACAGAGTAAGTGTTCAATGTTTATGAACTAATTGCACTTAGTTTTGCGTTGCTTGAGATTCTATTGCTAAGTATTTGCTTTTCATTTTATATTCATATAATATTTGCCCCTATTATCTTCTCGTCTCGTAGCATATCGTGGGCGTGCATATGGGCGGATCACGCTAATTTTCAAACTTCATCCATTGGCATCATGTAATGGCATATGTGCTAAGTTTTATCGTTTTCGGTTAAGCAAAGATACGCATTTGGTTTCTATCAGGTTTGTAAAATAAAGACACAAAGGTCTTTTCGTTATGGTCAGTCTACAGTTCAAGTTCAATAAATTCACCAGATCGGATTCTTCATGCATTTTCGCCTATTATTTTATATTTGCCTTTCGAACGTCTCCAACAAACAGCTGTAGACGAATGCTTTACAAATATCTCAATATAGCAAAAATGGCTCAGCAACAATATTCAACGCTTCAGCTTTGAAAATTTCATGTCATTTCTATTCTTGGCTTACTACAAGTACAGTAGTTTTAGTGATATTACTTTTGTCATTTTCAAAACAAGAGCAAAATCTGTATTTCGCGCCTAGTGTCACTAAAATAAACTTTTACGTCCGATGTCTGTGTTTGCATATTTTCGTAAGTAAACTAAAGTCTACAATTATTGATATATTGTATATACATATACACATATTATATTATCTTTCTATTACTTTTGGCACATGGCTATATCTGGGCCCAAGCTCATATTGTGTTGACAACGTATAGTTCGGAACATTTTTACGGCTACTTCACCTATAAGACCTTACATTCAAAAAATTGCTCATTTAATACACCAGGTAGACAGATGGGCGGACGTAATTCTAAGTGGACTCGTACCGGTAAGGGTCAGTATAAAGTAATTGTGCACGGCACTTAAGTTAAAACGCCATAGTCCGGCAAGGCCGCTCTTAACTCGTATTACATTTCAAAGTTACAAGTTTCCGAGTCGAGAAACATGTACAGCAGCCCCGAGCCTAGAAGGTGCGTGTTATGATTTTAACGACGACAGACTTACTATAAGCTACGATGAAGTTTGCTGTACTCCATTGAGATTTGATTCCGTTGATACTAACTTGGCCATTCTTATCTAGTCGACTATTCGTGCAGATATTCTGAACTCAAAAATACTTGAGTGGAATTTCATAGATCTTTTCGTGCAACTTTTTGTGACTTTGATTTCTGATCACTCCATTATCGGCATTAATCAAGGCAGTATATATACGGACTGCAAGTTTCCGGTTGACCAGAGTTCGCAACCACACTACGGTTAATGTACCGCCATTATTTATACCATTATTAAAACCATTTGAAAAGGGGAATAAGATAACTTTCTTATCGTTTTATAACAATCGTCTGCCGTCTATCTTATGAATATTTAGATGAAATAACTGAAGGTGAAGCTTAGTCGATAAGTTGGTTAATGATTACGCTGTGTATCGCACATGTTTCAGACTGAAAGATGCGTTACACGTTTTCGCTAATATGGGTCTTTACAAAGTTTGTACGGTTGTTTGTAACACTCACGGCTTGGACTTTCTCTTATTATACCGATCGATACAGAGTTATTATTTGAATCGATTTAAGCTTGTCTGTCCGTCTGATATTCGCCCACGCATGTTTGGCTTTAACCTACTGCCCCAATTCTCCAAATGTTTTGATGAAATTAGATACGCTAACATGTTCCCCTCCCAAAATGAATGGTATTGAAAATGTATCGAGTCAGACTACCACTTCTCATACAAAGGCTTATTTTGAAAATATCTGCGCGAAAAAAATATTTAACTTTGTGGACAATTTTTTTAATGCCTTACCTTTTTATGGCAAATGGCTTTCATTTCAAATATTTCACGATGAAAATTGCTCTACAATAGCAAATTGAAAATAAAAAGGTAACTGCACCAAACTTGAAGCAAGTGGGTCCTCTCTAAGGGAATGCAAAAATATATATATGCACTTCAGATTATGTCGACTATTTGTGTACCACGGCGATAATCAGAAAGAAGTGAGGAAAAAGAAAGAGACACGAAGATAGCCTCAGTGTAATGGGTGCGTGTCTAATCAATTCACTAAAGCTACGAGCAAAGTAAACTCTACTACACTGAGATGAGATGAACTCATGAATCCTACCTTGATAGTCGCAATATGGCAATGAAGTGTAACGTTAGCATTTTATAACGAAAACAACAAATGCAGAACAGCAAGATTTCTGACATGGAAATTAATTAGGCCGCGCCAGTTCACGTTTTGGGCGCCTCTCATATAAGAGAAAAACGGACAAATATTCAGTATTTGATCACATAAATAAATCAAGTGATGTAGAGTATTTGAATGGTCGACTTTGTGTTCTTGTTTTTCGTGCTCTCTTTACGGATATGCTTGCAATATAAATAAAAAATAATACATTGTTTTATTTATATTGTTATTGTATATGTGCGTGTACGTCTGCGTTTAGTTTAGTGTTATAACATAGATAGTAGAATAAAATATTGCGTTACAATATTTCGCAAGTTTAAATGTATGTGTGTGTGTCCACAAAATTTTCCTTTTTTTCCTATACTTTTATGTTTTCATCGTCGTCAAAACTGTAACATTTCCATCAACAATGATGGCCGCGCACGCTGTTACTTGCTTATATGACTACCTACATAAGAGTGCTGATGTATAAAAAAATATATATATTTATATATATCTCCGTATATATATAAGAAAATATATGCATATGCACATATATATATATATGGGCATTGATCATGCGCAATATTTGTTCTTCCTTTCACACAAGACCTCGTTTTCATTGTGAACGGTTTGAGATATATTTTTATTTTCGCCCTTTATATACACGTATTTAAAAGTGTGTCTGGGTGTGTGCGAATGTGAATATACATACATACATACATACATACATACATATATATATAAAATGAATTATATGAAATCTAAGCTGGAGCATTGCCAGCTATTACAACCATAATGGGGATTTAAATATATTCCGTATGAAGGGCTTTTTTCCATTTTTAAGGTTGTGATATAAGTGTATGTGTGGCCAAGTTTTCCGTTTCTGTGGCATATCTTTGGCACAAACAATTTTGCCAATTTTTTGTTCATTTTTGCTTTTTTGCCATTTTGTTAACCAACGTATATACATACGTACCATACGTACGTACACATAAATGTAGTATCGCATCGTTTCATATCGAATTGCAACACAACGTGTTTGTTCACATTTGTATCCGTTTGCGCGGTGCCAGTGTATGAATGGGAATATAAAGAGCCATATATATATATATATATATATATATATATATATATATGTGCATGTGTGTATGTATCTGCTTGGTCTCGTTATTTGCAGACATGAATTTCATGGCATATTCCTATATTTTTCTTGTTGTTGTTGCTCTTGTTATTTCAAGGAACGAAGTGTTGGGAGGTTAGGTTTGAGCAATCGTCTTATGTCTATTGGTAAAAACATTTTCGTAAACATATATGCGCAAGCATACGTATATGGAATGTTTCGGGCACCTTCGGGATATAAAAAAAAAAAAATAAATAAAAAATATTTTATAGATAAAGCACATTATTATGATAGGCTTACGATTTTTATATCGGAATTACGGGATTATAGATTTCCTTATGATTATTACTTCGTCTTAGGGTGAAAATCAAAAACTGCTTTTTAATCTACCACTAACCTACAGTATGCATAAGTTGCTTATGAAAATATACGAAACGAAATTCTCGATAATTTCTAAAGATTTTTGAAAGTTATAAGCTAATTGTATAGGGAGATGTCGGAGTCAATGCTGCTGAACCTCGAATAAAATAGAAATATTTTACACAAGTAAATGGAACAGCACTTTAACGAACTGGTCGCGTGCTGTGAAAGGACAACACAATTTATAAGATATTCATCGATGTTCATCATCGATCCGATTCCATTCCTAAAAATAACAGCGGTTCTTGTGGGGATTTTTTTATATCTGTTCTACAAGCAATATTTTCAGTTTTTCATTCCTTATGTAATCTATAATTTGAAAGTGTACCAGATCAGGATAAGAATTTTTAAATGAATTTGACTTTTTCCGACTTACTGCTCTGTTGTGTGTGTGTATTTTGACAGACACAAAGTTTATGGAAAAAAATTAGCTACTTGGCGTAAACCTGTAGAGTATTTTCAGGGAACGCGTAGCGCCAAGTTGACATACCCGTGTTTAATTCCCCGTAAGGTAAACCCCGTGCTTTACTTACGATGGGCCACGCGACTATACTGAACGTCCGAACTCTAAGGGCACAACAATATATCTCCGCACTCACTTTTCTCTCTAGCCATCAACGTACATGTGTACGTGTACATGTATGGAAGACATTCATTCCCTCAATGATTTACAACAATAATAATAATAATAATAATAGCAACAACACAACAACAGCAATAATGATAATTTATTAATCATAATATTAATTAATTATTAATTATTAATAATAGTAATTAAAACCGTCGAGTGCCTAAGAATTACTTAGAAATTGGCTTACAATAGCTTGAAAATTGTATCAATTTATAAAAATTCAAAAAATTTCAATACCATGCAAATCGTATTGAGTATCGATCTGAAGATGGATGCAAACATTTATCACAGTCCGTTTGGGAATTTTATGATCACACTATCTACACAAGTCCTCTATATGTTGAATTTGAAAACCCTTCTCAAAAATTGGTGATGCAAGGCTGAAGATTCTTTCGAACAGTCAAAGATTTCATAAAAGAACTTTCGAAAGGGAAAGAATTGTGAAAAGGTGCAAAACCAATATTACTTATATACATACATGCGATATATATTGGTGATATATAACGGTTACCAATGGTTTATTTCTGTACATTCGTCTACTTGTAGATAGGAGGTCGGCCTGCAACCTATTTGTCTTGGGAAAGCTCATTGCAAAGTTTCTTAGTCCTTACGATAGGAGAAACTACACATTAAAACCTAGCTTAAGTTTGTTATAGTGACGGTCGGCCTCGCGGATTCACTTTCGGCAAACGTACTGTACTGTACTGACTTTAGCTAATAAAAGTAGCGTCGCTAAGACAGCTATAACTTGTCAACTAGTGGCCCCGATGTCATAAGGTTTCCACACATTTTTTTTGAAGGCCGGTATTGTAGTGAGGATATCCATGTGTCATCTTACGAGCTTATTGAGTGACGCCCCTATCCGTTGGAAATCTTAAAGAGATGAAAACTGACATATGTTACTAAAGTTCATTACACGTGTTTTTATCTCGATTCTTCAGATTAAGATTAAGTTTGAAAAGGAATGAACGCATCTTAAGGAAATGTAAAAAAAGCTAAACCATTGCAGGAATCTCGAAAAAAATTACAAATTCTTTGTAATTTGCTCCATACATTAAAGTATTGACTTAGTCTACTAATGGAGCCAAATTGAGAACTGGGTCCAGATTTCTAGTTTCGCATAACGAGTTGGTTATCTAAAATTATTTAGCAGATTTGCTTACCGATTCAATAGATGTTTGAGACCGAAAATGGTCTCCATGGGCAGGTGCTATTGTTTCACTTGTTTTTTTCGAGTATTCCAAGTTCAGTACATGTAAGTAAGTACCACAGATGGTAATGGGGTGTCGAAATGTAAATTTCAAAAACTTTTTGCAATCGAGAGAAAGCACTTCTTTAAATTGTGAAGTTTTCAAAAATATTTCAACTTTAAAAATTCCCACCGTACAGGAATTGGAAGCCTAATATGCGTATATGCGGACAGGTTAAATGCATACACTTCAACTGACGCATAAAAATGCACATAGTGTACGTGTGCACATTAGTCTATGGATCTATGACTACATATGTGTGCGTATTCTAATTTTCGTCATGTGGTTTCTGTGGCTTTTCACTTTTGTTTTTGCGTTTGTTTTTTTCTCCTCTACGCCTTCGATATCAGACATATACGCACCGAAAAAGTTGCAACAAAACGCTTTGCGGACTGATTCGTTTATATAATTACGTATAAAACTTTGCAAAAACTTTTTTATAACTTATGCAAATTACATATAGAGGAACAAGTGAACGAGTTCGAGAAGATTACACATAGCGTACTTACTATGACATGAAGATGTCAGGGGAAATCGAGCTTAGCTAATACAAGAGTTAGTGTGTTAGTGTTAAGATATTTGATGATATCCAACATAGGTAAATATTCCATGAAAATTGATAAATTACTCGACGTCTAGTAATATAGTGAGACCATAAGATTTCTTTCACCTCTTCCGTTCCTTCGGAAAGTTATCTATTTAACTAAACACATATACATAAACGTATGTTACTTTACACATGGACGCAAGTGGCTTAGTTGAATTGCTGTGCCGGTCTTTGCTTAGCTTATATGCAACATAGATGTTGAATGTACGGTCATATCTTGTGAGCTTAAATGTTTTTGTTGTAGTTTGTTTAGTGTTTACTTCTTTTTTTTTTTTTCGTTTTTTTTCTCCAGATTTTTTATCTAATTACACGATTTCTTCATGTTTTGCATTTATTTTGCTGAACGTTGGACACAAACAAACCTTCCTCGATGGTCGTTTCTTAGATGTTTATATTACATATCTGTGCGCGTCGGTGCGTCGGTGCGTCGGTGCGTTCCTGTTACATTGATGAATGTAATTAGTCCGAGAAAGCAATAGTAGCTAAATTGCTTAACAAATCTGTTTGTATGTAAATTGTGAATGAAAACTTTGTTTTTGCTGCACGCAAATAGCAGCGGTAGGTTGATTACATTAGTTTATGTGAAAAGAGTTTTATTTTCAGTCAGGCAGCTTTTTTTTTATGCAAAACTCATCAAAGTTGCAACAAGAAATAGTTTAAGAAATATTTTATGTGTTTATTGTTAAGAGAGGAATGGGCATAGTGACTCAGTAATTTTGTTTTCCCTTAGAAATACATATCGCAGAGATTCTTTAGCCAGTAGTAGCAGTATACCTCTCTATTTCGACCAAAGTGGGTCCATTTTTTTTTTGTTTTCATTATATGAACAATCACTCAGGACATGTCTCCTATTTGTGTAATGGGGTGAAGGACCGAAAGAAGCGAGGATAGAGAACGAGACAGGGAAGCGGCCGCAGCCACTTGGGTATATGCCGAATGCCAGTGTTATGCCTTTACCGACGGAGCAAAGTAAACTCTACCGCATTAAGGTGTGAACCTGCGAACACAAACTTGTAGAGGCGATTCTTATCTACTCGTCTACTCATGAGCGCCAATTTGGAATAAGAATAAGATTTGAGAAAGTTCACAATCTTCAAATGTAACGCTTAGACGTTTCAAAATTAAACTGGGAGCACAAAACTCGGTTAAATGTGCAATAACTCCGTTAGATTTAGCTAAACGTTAATGACAAGTTTTTTAAATTGTAGGGAATGTGCGAGTTTTCTGCAGACAGCGTTACGATATATACGCATTTGTGGGCGGCACTCCAACTCCTAATCTTTTTGAGAGCATGGGAGAGCAGGGGACGTAGAGAAAGACTTTTTACGATCAGTTGTTTGGTAATGCGTGGAGCGTTTTAGTTTGCTTCATCCATAATTCTAAGAACGTTGGTTGGTTGGTTAACTACTTTAATACTAGGCAAGTAACAACGTTATACCCGGTCAAGACGAACGATTAGACATTCTACGCCACTTCGCCTAGTAAAGTTATTCACTCACACTTTTGATGCTAATGCACCAAAAGTTATACATTTTTTTCATGTAAAGGCGTACTTTTCACACATCGAAGGATGCTCAAAATATCACATGCATAAGAGCTTGCTTTCCATGCTAACCCCCATAAATGGTCGGGTCTAAAAAGTGGTCCTATGAAGTCCAAATACCCTATGCTTAACTTTTATGCTACTTTGCTACTATCGATCAATTTTCATTATGCAATATTAGAAATTAAACCTTTTTCCAAAGGGTTTACTATTCGCGGAATACGTTGACCTTTTGGACCA
This sequence comes from Glossina morsitans morsitans, assembly GCA_001077435.1. Classification (NCBI taxonomy): domain Eukaryota; kingdom Metazoa; phylum Arthropoda; class Insecta; order Diptera; family Glossinidae; genus Glossina; species Glossina morsitans. The sequence continues at coordinate 24,541 of CCAG010004402.1, read as the reverse complement.
CAACCTCCACAAGTGATCTCCTGAAACCAAGTCGTTGCATGTTTTGATATTTTATCGCGAAAATGAATGAAGAAATGCTTTATTGCTACTTAATGAATGTAGAGAAATGAAACAAAAAAAAAAAATGATTTGCGGGAGGAGTGACAATATTGCGTCACTCTTCGAACATGTTACAAGTGACGGAATGTATTGAAATTTCTGTCCTAGGACAGCACGACCATTGCCCAACTTTACCTATGGAGTTGAGTCAAAGACGCGATGGTGAGATGATGATAAACCTTTCACTTAAATCAAATACCAAATAGACGAACGCTCTAGAGCGTTAATTATAAAAAGAAAAAAAAAACAAGCTTTGCGAAGTTTTCACTTTTGGATGCGAATCCATGATGGGTCGAAGTAGCCGAATGATAGGATTCATTCAGTTGTCGTTGATTGATGTACATTGATGCGAAAACTTTAAATAACTTCATCTAAACGATCGTTGATTCTTGCGAGACGGCAGACATCGAAACGCAATGAGCTACAACTTTTGACAATATTAAGCTGCTGTTACCCTGTAATCTCTCTTGTCATCTGATCGGCTTTGAAGACAATTCCTTTGATTTGATATTGATATCGCACAGTTGTTTGCGTTTTCACGCGCTCACGCACACACAAATGCAACTGCGTGCACACACACGCGTGCACATATGCACAAAATATGTTTATCGAAGTGTAGGAGATTTCCGTTGTTGACTGTCTCGGGTAAATAAAACATGACTAAATGCAAATTTCCAAGTTGGTAAACTTGGTCTTGCCCATGCCAAGAGGCACTTGTTTTATTTGCTTTTTTACGTTCATTGGTTCAGAAAACAGACACTCTTTCGTTATCCTTCGATTGTTATGAGTATGAGTTTATGTGAATGTGTCCGCACATCCTATCGATGACTGTCTTTTGCTTGTGTGGCAGATTTTCTTACGGATGTTGAGCAATCTTGTTGGCTTTTCGATGTTTGAAGTTGCATACAACATAAATTGTTGCATCATCGTACATACGTAACCTTGGTCAGTAGCTTTGATGTTGAAGCGACCTTACGGCTGATGAAAATTACTATAACAACAAAAACTTCTTTTTTTTTTTTTTGATTATTTCTTTACCGTTTGCATTGATGCCGTTGTTCAATTTTTAATGTGTGCGTGTTTGGTTTGGTTCAGTTTTATTTGGTTTTTGTGGACAAAAGTCTTGTTGCTTGTTTTATTCAAATGTGGTCAATAAACACTTGAAAGCGGCTTCTTTGTCTCTATGTCCGTTTATTGACTGACAACAACGGTCGATGTACGACAATGACGATCGAAAAGCGAGAGTAAACGGCCAAAAGATAGACGCATACGTGAAATGTAAAGAGTCGGGCAAAGTTATTGATTTTCCTTTTTTGTGGCATTTAATTAATGAATTTTATTAACAAATCTCAAAACGTATCATCTCTTAGTTAAATGGATTTAAAAATGTTTATGAGAGAGAGAGAGAGAGAGAGAAAGAGAGATGTGCATGTGATTTGTGCCTTAATACTCCCTACACACTCAAAGCATTTCCGTGCGTATATTTCTTAAAATCTTTGTTCGAAATTTTAGAAAAAAACAATGACAAAAAAAAATTCTAATCTCATGATGTTCAAGTTCAGATTTATGTTTATGTGTGTGTATGTGCGTGTGTGTGTGTGTACGTATCTACATGCGCCATATAAAGTGTATTGGTTTTACCGAACATTCAATAAGAGTCGCCCACAATCAATCTCACATAAATTGTCAAAAGTCTGCGCGAGTTTTCAATATCAACAAAAATAAAACACACTCGTCCAGCATACACACTAAAATACGGAATAACTCGAATGTAGCTGACAAAGCGTACTCCAAGTGAACATTGAGAACCTTAATATATATACACACACACACACACACACACACACAATACATATAAGCATTCACATATATTTACATATGTATATACATAAACTACTGACAGCCAAAAGTGTCTCCACTTTTATCTACAAAATTGATGAGTTTTAGCCAACGAATGAGTGATATTAAGGCACGTGTGCAGGCGTCGAGGGTTTTTTTTTCGTGTTTCTTTTTTTTTCCTTAATTCTCTTTTAAAGCAGATTTTCTGTTTTTTCCTGAGGATTCTTTTCGGTGAATGTCATATTAAAATTCAGGTAAAAACATACCAAAGTGTTCACACACACACAACAAAAAAAAAAAAAAGTAAAAAAAATAAATAATAAAAAAAAAAAAACGTATTCAGCCTAAAGATTCAAAGGGTTTTTGTGGAGCTCGGATTACTTGTTTTCAGTATTCTGGGAAATTTTCATGTTTTTCTGAGAATTTGAAAACCTTTCGGATTTCACAGCATTAATGGAGGTATTCCCTAAATGACTGTGAGTGGTAAAAAATATGTATAAATTCTTTATAAGCACTTTGGTGTTTTCTTTATTAAAAAATGAATTTTGTGAAAATGAAAATTTTGCTTATTGTTGTACGTTAAATGATTTTTTCGTGACGCATAGACGCCTTTGACACATTAAACACATAAGTTAAGGCGGCTATCTAATGTCACTTAGCTCGAAAGATTACACTCGTCACATTACTGGAAGAACAGGACTGCGTCTTCGTACCACAAAATATACATAGGTTTATTTAACTAAGTCCGTCCGTCTGTCTAATCGTGTCGTCTGCATCTGTAATCATTTCTGATGCGTCAATAATAGGAGACTTCGCTTTATTTAATTAAATCCGCCTGTCTGTCCAATCGTAACATTTCGTCTTCATCCATAGTCACTCTTCACGCGTCAACAAGAGGACACTGAAAGTTTATATTCACAAATCAGCCATTGAAATTAAGTTTGGTTCACCGAAGAGTGCGTCTAAAATTGCAAGAATATTTTAGAAATTAATAAATGGAAGAAAAAAGTCACACTTTGTATCGTCAGGTGATTTCAAAGTATAAAATAAATGAGGGCAAAGTAATAAAAAATCGGAATACAAACTGAAGGACCAATTAGGTAACATCTCTTTATAGTAGAAGTACGAATATATTTAAAAAGTTATTTAAAAAATTTTAGTTGAATTGAGTCGAATGCAAGCTTTGAAGGAAATAAACTGAAATTTCAAGTGTAAGCGGAAAGACCGCTGTGATAACTAGACGGACTAAAAGCAATGACATAAATTGATCAGTTTAAAGTTTGGCTTCAAAAGTTTGTCCTCTCTGGCTTCAGTTGGTGCCTTTCGGTTTGCGCTGACGCTCGAGTCTTAGGCCTTGTGGTTTCCCAGAATGATCCAATTATAGTGCGACTGCTTGAAGGCAGAAATATTGGAAAATTAAAAAAAAAAATTTGCCACCGGAAGCCATGTATGACATACCGTCCTGTAGAAAAAAATTGTTAGCTTGGTGGGCAATTTATGCTGCCGATATTAGCTGGCCGTCTAGGAGACCAGGCGACATACCCTTCCTAAAGCACGTCGAACGGTTAGTTTTGCAAGAAGTTGCCCTTAATTTTATGTCTCAGAAACGAGTTGTTTTTAATGAAACGACGCAATAAATGTCAATATGCGTCGTCTTACTTAGAAAGACGTCAAAAGCGGAATCCTTTGAAAAGCATCTTCAATGAAAATACAGCCTGTGTGGGATCCTCGAAAACTATTTCTACTATTTAGAAAGGTATTATGAAATATATGTGAATCTTTAGAGAGATTCATCATAAACTCTTGTGTGTCGTTCGTTTATGTTGCAAACACTAATTTCTTCACTGCATACCACCAGTCATTAATTTGGAAGAATTTATCATGTTTTTTATTTGCTTAAAGTTGACTTTGTAAGCTTCTAAAACTCTTTTTTATGATTGTGTGAAATTCGCTGGACCACTGTTACTTTTATAAGTATTGTCTACTAACGATCAGGTTTTATTGCTTCTCCGCTTTTATATTCAACTCTGTGAGTTGATGGGTAAATTGATTTTACCATGATGTTTGAAACACTTATAGGAGACCGTTAGAAACTCCATGAGGTACAACTATCTCTAATCCAAGTAAAGTTCTAAACTCATTTCCTCCACTAATCTATTCTATTCTTTGAAATTATTTTGGTGTAGAGTCAACAGAAACATCTGGACAATAAAACTGGTCTTTATCAATATTTCATAAAAAATTTTTTTAAGTAAAACTTTTGTTTTTTTCTTTTGTAAAATAGGGTGAACTGAGAGCGAAAGAGAGACAAAGAGCGACGGCAGTCCTCTGCGTGTCTGCCCTATCGGTAATCGGTTACCGATTTTATCAACTGACCGCTTACCACACTTATGACCAAAATAAACTTTGTCACACTTGGGATTTGAACCTGCAAACATGGAGTTGGTAACCACGATTCTTATCTAACCGGTTGCTTAAGCAGATTCCCGGAACCATGCTGTAATATATGAATTCCACTATATAAGTGCGAGGCACTCATCAAGGATTTATCTACCTAATAAATGACCTCACGGGTTATGGATACTAACGAAGGATATTGGTCTATTATTTCACCCATCCCATATGTAACATCCAAAAGAAGCTATCGCACATCTTACACGCTATAACGTCCTACAATGTCACCAATGGACATCTAAAAAATCTGATGGACATTTGTCGGTCCATCCATCCATCCATCCAAAAGACGTAATTCGACACCTGTTTTATTAATTATAATTTGGGAAAACAAAATTAATTTCCGCGTCACTTGTTTCTAGACGACGTGAAGAAGCGTGAGATTCATTGATACGTTTTCAGCAATAACTTTATTACGCATTCGAAATATTGGGAATAAAAATAATTTTCACCGATTTTTAATGATATCTTGAGTTGACGGGCTAACCTTCCGATGCTTTTATGCTTTCTTTAGCTGATGCTCAGCCGTGTTTCGGCGGACGACGAGAGAATATGATGTTGTTTTTTATTTTCTTTTGATTTCGTAAAATAGATTTTAAACAAATAAACTGATAAATTGCTGCAGAACTGCTGCATATAATTCAATTTCATTTAGTCAATTTGTTCGGTACTAACTATAAAAAACACACACTCACACAGATGCATGTATATATAATCTTTCTACCTACAGTAGTTTAATTATCTTCACAAAACGTGAGCAACATTGCAGCTTCAATGATTTACACTTTTTCTACACTACTTTGCATTCTTCCTTGCATCATCGATTATCGTAAAAAAAAAAAACAAAAAACAAAAAACAAAAAACAAAAAAAGTAAACAAAACAAACACATGCCTCTATGACGTTGTCGAATGTCCAACCGACGACTATCTTATCGATTCTTGCCTCGTTTTGGTTGTTGTTAAAGGATTCTCGATGTTATGCACGTAATAACAAAAAAAAAAGGAAGTTTCGCCCTGTTTGGGTAGTACCTTCAATAACTATACACACATACACGCGCATATACACGCGAAACGAATATTATGAATAAATTGAATATTTATGCCTTACAATCGCGCGTACTCGGTTGAAATTCACCTGGAAATTTTGATGCAATACAAGTACAAAATTTAAACTTTTTCAGTTTATTATACGTTAAAATGTACGCGAACTCGTCGTACTCGTAGAGATATGTGTAAATATATATATATAACATGACTCACACATATCGTTGTTTCTTGTTTTGAACATTAACGTTATACCGAAGGCATAAATCGGTTTATAATCTAATGCTCTCACAGCCTCACACATTTGATTCATAGTTTACTTCATATTTGTAGGTGTGGATGTGCGTTGGATTCTTGTTGTGGTTGTTATTGTTTTTTATTTCTTGCCTTTGATAGATTTCCGACTTGATAAACTAAATGAATTAAAAATGAAAAAAAAAAAAAAAACAACAAAGACTGCATCAAAACCTACTACACGCACATATATAAATACATATATGTACAAAAATATGTGTACACGTGTATCTGGTAGGATTATTTTTACATATGCCTAAACGGTATGCGAGTTTCGTAATACATTTCCATTTTTGTAATTTAACAAGTATTTCATTTACAAGCTTTACAAACTAAAACATCAACTCTATGCTGCTTCTTAATCGCATGATTATACAAGAAATTTTCCAAATCATTCCCACTTTGGTCTAATAAACAAAAACTTATGACTTCGAGGTACACGTTAAGCATAGAATCGAACTACGCATAGACCATTTAATGATTTATTAAAAGAGTTTTTTTAGAGATATCGTTAAAGAGTATGTTACTCGTGAACTACAAGCAGAACGTTCGTTTATATTAACTAAGCTAATGTTTTAGAAAATTCGAAGACAGAAACAGTAGAAGGAAAACATTGCTTACAAGATAGTATATACTCGCCTAAGATGTTACATAAATCTTATCAAATATGTCTAATATTCGGGAAATGCTATTGAAATCGTTTCTTATCTAAGGGATAAGAGAGAAGAGGAAACCTGATTTCATTGTGCATTAGCTTTGTGATGAACGGTGCACCCTATCGGCGTACAATATTTTCACCGTAAATTGAATCCACCCACAAAAGCGCTATTCCGCCTCACACCAGAATGCAAAATGCTAGCGGTCTGTCTACAGCATTAGGATGCAAACCTGGGTATCTTGCCTAAGATACATTCTACTACCACTAGATTATGCGACGGTAAAAAAAAAATATATATTCCCGTAGATTTTTCAGTGCATTTAATTATGGAAAATCTATAGAAGTGATCTTATTGGATATTAAAGTCGTTTTTGACTCTGTCTGTCTGACAATAAACGACTGGTCAACAAGATGATTAATAGACTATTCTCTGCATCTGTCGTGAAAATTCTTCAATAGTACACTTATACTTCAGTCATGCACTCATACAAGGGTTATATCGATAATGCCCAGAGGACTCTTCCTCCTTTTTATATGATATATATATATATATATATATATATATATATATATATTCGACATATCTGAATTATGTAATTCCACTTCATCCGCTGGGGTCTGTGCAGATGATATCATCAGAAATGTCCAGCAAGGTCTGTTATTAATTCATGTCGGGAAGTTCTAGACCATCGATTTCAGCAGAGAACGAGCCGGTCTTTGTAGACCCTAACTCTATGTATAAAGACATAGACTGCTAAGCGTTTTCTAGATACTAAAGTTAACTTTGCCGAACGTATACTAAGCGTATCGCTAAAAAAGTAAGTAACAGGACCAGGCTTCCCTACGATTTAGTTAACGGAAAATCCATATTAAGTAGAGTTAACAAAGTGTTAGCATTCAAAGTTACTTATCAATTAACAATATTAAGGAGCGGCGTTGTCTAATGTAATACAGAAAAGAACTGTAAGTTTGCGCAAACAAAACATTAAAAATTATGCAAAATTTTTATTGATATTATTCTACGTTTTGAGCACATCCAAGCAACAACATCGAATTGGTGTAAAAAAGACAGAGTTAACCATCTCATGGACAGTTAGGATACATATGGTGGTGAAATGGTGAATTTATGGGTCCATTCCACTGAAGATAATATTATCTTCTTTTTTTGTCTTAATTTCTTATTAAATTATTTTGAAATTTATTTATATCGTTTTGCATCGACAATTTTTAAATAGCGCAAGAGAGCTTTACGGAACTTAAACTGCTTAAGGTATATAAATTGTATGTAAATAATAGTAAACGGTATGCGAAGAAAAAAGAAAGTAATGTTTTCATGCAAACACTCGCCAATGACAGAAAACGCAACATATTTAGAATCCTGTACGCACTTTTTGCTCTAGCTGTATAGCTCTAGACATGTATAGCTTAAGATAATAATTTTTTTTTTTTTGCTAAATGTTTATATCAATTTAGTTTATTACGCGTTTGTTCTCTTCTCGATTTAATACTGCAGCAGCTACGCTACATGCCGCAGAGTCCATTGGTTTTCGATCCTTTATTGTAATTTTTTAACATTTTTTCATAAGTCATTTGTTTTTTTTTTATTAATACTTAAAAATATGCTTAATAAAAATAATTTATTATCCTTTTTCCATACAGAAATATATTATCAGAAAAGAAGGTCTTTCGTATTGCAGTGTTTTGCAGTAGGTTACACGCTTAAAGAGTTTATTAGAATTTGTTATTTTTAAAAGAAATCTTGGAAAGTTTGGTTTATGGGCTTTTATCCCGATAACTGTTATGTTTTGATTACGAGTTTCATTTGTCTATTTTATAAGAGCCTTTTGGGGTGTAGTAATAGTTATGAGCGAGGACAGAGTAGAAATAGAATAATTCTGTTAATTCTAGTGGTTAGTGGAAATGATTTTTTTTTTACTCAGGGTACGTCCTCTTTACGCCTAGGCAAGATAGTAGTCAGGAAGAGTTATAGATAGAGGAAGAAGAAAGAAGGGAGTAGTGTGTCTGTGCATTTGACTTAAAATTGGAAATATTAGGCGCAGTGGAAGAGATCGCTGCTGATAGATTGTTTCAAGGGCTCGCAGTTTAAAGAATGATGAGTCGCGGTAGTGTGTCATACGATTTATTGGCAATTGCAGGACGAATGGTTGGGAATGCTGAGTAAGCCTTGTGGTCCTCGTAAAAGACTTAATCGATCTTATCTTTGTATAACACTTAATGTACCTATACATAAGCACCCGCTGCCCATAATATGTCGATGCTCGGGGATATCCAGAGTTTCGGCTACGCTTTTGGTGCCCATGACCACCCGAGCCTTGCACTGTACGCGGTCTAATGTCTCCCACCATAAATAGCAGTCTTCTGATCAGAAAGGCGAGTTATAATCTAATTTTGGCCGGATATAGTCGTTATAAATATCACGGATAACGACTTTAGATAATTAATTCCTTTTACCCGTTTTAAAAATCCTTGGCTCCTTGATTGCATCTCTCGACTCTCCGAACATATGTTCTGTTCAACGAATATCATTTTGTATTCGCATGCTCAGAACAACAAGCGTTGTATGATTTGTACGTTGTTGTGGCATCATCATTACAATGGATTTATAAGAAATAGTTTGTATTTCTGTTTTTTAATGAAAGATACTCTACTTGAGCAATGGATTTCAAAGAATAGGAAGATATTGCCAAAAAACAACTACTACAGATCCCAAAGCTGTTTATATCCTAAGGTCAAAGGTTTTCGTCTAGCTTTTCCTTCTAGCACAGCTATTAAAAACCCTTTCGTGTTTTGTGCTCTCTTTTCAATAAATACTCTGATCAGATTAACTAAAGTGACATGATTAGAAAATATTCAACAAAGGTGGCAAATGACGACAGTCTAGGAAGTCAGGTACAAAACCCGTACACGTGACTATACGATTCGTAACTTATGTTATGTAGATAGTCTGTAAGTAGATAGAACGTAGTAGGCAACGATGGCACACAAGATGATCATTATTTGTCAACGCTAATTTTAAGAATGCATTCTTAAAAGCTTGTCTTATGTTCTTACCTTTAACCCTGGTCCTACCAAAGTGAGCTTTTGAGGCTCATTTGGACTTTGAGCGTAAACTTTTCGATTGTTTCATATTGCATTTCCAAACTGTGTATGTCCTGATGTTTTTTATGTTTATAAATAACCTATAAACCAACAGCAGTAACATTTTAATTGTTCTCAGGATTCTCATACATAACTGAGATTCCCATCGTGGTACGATTCGTTATAAACAAACAAAAGTGCGCAAATTTTGATCTTTGATTTTACAATTATCGTGTAAGTCCGGAAAATGCATCCAACCCGACACAGCCAAAAAGGTCGCTATTTCAAATTATTAAGAAACGAAAAACTGTAAATTTTTACTTATGACTTCCCCCTACATATGGTATTTTTAAAATCGTATGATCAATTTGTTGACAAACTCAGCGATATCATTTAAGGTTATAAGAGGACTAGAAGTCATTTCAAAAATCAATTTGTCTTCTTATTTTTTGTCTTAGTAATGCGCTGACTGTTATCCAATGCTGTGCTAAGTATTCGTAAAAGGGGCTATTCACAAACCATAATTCAACTTTTTGAATACAAATTCGTCTTCTTCTTCTTCAAGATCTTCTTAACAGATTTGCAGTTAATATTAATTTTGAACACGGCTCGTTGTTGTTGTAAGCAGTAGATTCTTTTGGTTAAGTTTAGGAATATATTTTTCTCCACTTCAGTTCATATCTATTCTATTAGCCATGACCGGGTGACTGCGTATCTGAAGACCTACACTACGATACGTTAAAGTCAGCTGAGAAAGCAATGTATTCGATTTGTTGGTGCAATTGCTGCTCTTCCGCTGTTGGTGACGGTAGGTGTTAATGATTCGTTTTTAACCAAAAAGCGTATACAGCGTTTCTGTAACCTTCTGCCTTTAAGTTCAATCGATACCGCTCTGACTGTATACTTTCTAAGTATGTGTGTGATGTTTACCACAATTTAAGAAAAAAGAATAAAAAAATTCTCTTACAAAAATTCCAACATGAAATGTTGGTCGATCGTTCTCATTTCTATAAAAGAAAAATGACGTTTTGCATTCAGGGAGAATGAACCAACATACAGACACGTTGCACGAATTCACACATTTGAGGTTTTATGTAAATGGGGGAGAGAAAACAGATGAGGGGTGCATATCGTATATAAAAACTATGCAAGCAACTCTTGAAACGTTTGTTGTACCATAAAACTCATGTTGAGCATCATTTTTTCTGCAGGCTGTTTGAACTGCAAAGTATGTCTTGAATTTTATGTCAGTTGATTTTTTTTTTTTGTTTTTTTGTTTTTTGTTTTTTTTTTTGTTCTTGAAGTTGTAAAAACAAGGTGCGATATTTGTTGCTTTATAAAATGTGCCATCCATAGATGAGGCATGTGTATATACCACCTCATCAGGTTCAGAGTAAATTGAAACAACAACAACAACAACAACAACAACAACAGCAATGATTTCGTAACCATCTGTTCTGTCATGGCAGAGAAAGGATATTAAACTTAAAAATATCTTAAATTTTCTATTCGAAAACAACATTTTAACGGTGAATTTCGCGAAACTCATTCAAGTTCATCATGAAATATACTTTCTTTCTTCAATAGATGTTCAATAGGTAGAGCATGAGCATTACCAGCAAATTTATTCTTATTTCTTAACGAATTAATTTTTTTTTTTTTAGTAAAAGAAAAAAGTCGATTTTCGCAAATCGTAAAATTATTAACGTTAGAAACGTTTCCTGCTAAAATTTACAGACATGCCCTGGATGACTCTGTGTGTCTTATTTCGCTAGATCAAAATCCAGAGCTGTTGCGTGAAGAATATTTAGGATAAAAAAGCCATAGTGAAGCAGCTCCTCATAGGAGCTTTATGGCAACATAGTTGAAAAATTCCAGAAGATTTATTTCTTGGATAGTGCAAGAAAGTGCAGAAAAACAGTAAAAATGAGAAACAACTTTCATTCCACTAACAATGATATTTTTAATGAGCGTATCTGCGATACGATATTTACTTGTGTATCGCACTGTCGCAATTGATTTAATTCTATATAGAACTGCAGCAATGCTGTAAAGGTGCGTAAACGACGCAAAGTTTTTGCTTTATGGATACAAGAGATATGATCCGAAATTTTTAATTCTCACTTTAATCGTTACGCAATGAAATAGAATCAAAACTACGCTCACTAATTATGTAAGTATAAGTGTCACTGCTTATCGAATAACTCATATTCGTAGTGTAGATTGTGTCGACTGTCGGTTTGTTTAGATTAAATAGAAAAGACAGTATAATGGGAATTGAGCCTTCGCGTCAGAAGCCGCCCATCCTAACCACTTGATTATATGGGAAGCTAAATATGTTTTTAAAGCCCAATAAGCTTATGTACGTAAAATTCGTAAGCTTAGACAAGTACACGATCGATTTATTGCGAAAAGAGATCTTCAGTTTATTTTTGAAATAAATTCCATGGCGGAAGCCGCCTGCCCTAACTAAGCTAAACTAAGCTAAATATGATTTTAAATTCGAATATATATATATATGTAACGCTTCACCAAAGCTTATATAAGTCAAATTCGAAAATACAGCACATGATCGATTTATCGCATGATATTCGGTCTATTTTTTAAACCAATTAAGTAGCGAAAGTAGAATATCTTAAGCACTTGATCATACGAGAAACAAAATACAATCTTAAATGCCAAAGCGCACATTTCGAAGATACAGTGCACGGTTGTTTGGATGAGCCCTCGACCCGTCTTTTAAATTAGTTACATATCGTGTGTAAGCTGGCAGGGAACATTCTGATATAAATTAATGGGGGGAACCTGAAATACTTGTCAAAAGGGAGGTTTTAAATTAAACCTAATCCCTTAACTTGGAAACAGCTTCCGTAATCCTATCTTGGGCAAAAGAAAATATTTATTCGTTTTTCGGGCCCATGAGTGGGCTTTGCTGAGTTTCTTTCATATACATATGACCAATCACTCAGGGGTGTCCCGTATACCTGTAACACGCTGATGGTTACAGTAAAGTGCAGTAGACATAGTGTGTGGCCGCAGCCTGAGTGGTGTGTGTTTGACCGGCAAGGGTCATGGTTTCACTGACTGAGCTCTTACTAAAGCTCTGACTTAGACTTAGTCGACAAGAAGAAATGTAGGACTAGCTTTGTTTTTTTCAACCGAGTTCTGAAATCACTGAGTCACCGATATTTTAGCAAGACGGCAGCTAAATAATTACGGCTAAATTTCGATCCATTTTTGATCAGTTGACGAATTGTATGCAATATATAGTTTATAGCTTTTCATGTGCTTATTACTGCGCTCGCGTTTACTTGTCAAATCTTATATGTTGACTTTGGTTGGGTTGATTTTTACATAATCAATGCATCCATGGAAAGATGCATACATTTGTAGAGAAGATTAACTTTATTTGTCGTTGTCAACTTTCTTTCGTATACATATTTCTGGAGGCATTTAATTGATCAGTGACGAGGTCATGTCCGATATCCGTAGTTATCACAATTTTTTATAACTTTTATGCTATATAATATTTAATCGCCCCAGTGTGGCGAAGACTCAATCTATAACGACGTCCACTTATCGCTCACACACACACAAAGCTATTAAAGCTATGGCTAAAAGGATAATACAGCTCGCGCTCTTTTAGACTGATTACTCAGATATTTATTATTATGATTTACAAAGTTTAGGACGTGTTCGCTATTTATTCATCCGGACATCTCACTGAATTCGCCTCCCATTGCAGTTTATATTAAGAATGCATCCAAAGGTTCGTAAAGCTTTTGTTGAAAGTTTTTTTTTTTTTTTTATTATTTAGTAAATGGCATTGTTTTGTTGCCGTTTTATTTAAGTCCTGGACACGCAAGCGGTTTAAAATAAAGATATGCAAATTTTTACGATTGCTCACCTACGTATTTTTGTAACGGCAAGGATTCGTTTTCTTGTTTTATTTTTCTTTCTTTATTAGGTTTTTTTTTTTTCTTCTTTTAAATATTTGCGTTTTTTGTTTCTCTTTGAGCTTCACTTTCGGGTTTAATTAATTTATATTATTTTATTTGTCGGTCATTCTTTAGATGCGGGCATCTGTAGTAGGGATCTGGCTGTTTTCACAAAAAAAAAACGACAACAACAACAACAGCAATATCAAGAGCGACAAAAAGAACAACAGCAGCAGTGCCAGCGTTGTGGTTAGAAGTTCAAGATCGATGCTGTTTCACTTGTACATTCACCGGCGGCTTTTATGAATGCGGAGATCAACACTTTGTTCCTCAGCGTGATGGTGGCGGTAGTGGTAGTGGTAGTGGCGGTGGCGGTGGTGGTGGTGGTGGTGGCGTTGGTGTTGCTGGTGGATCATTTGCAGGTTTGTGCAGTCAAGGGAATAACACACAAGCACACATAGATAAATATATGCATATAATAAACGACAAATTTATATTTAATGAGCTTCCATAAAATTTGAATTTCAAGAGGAAAATACCGCACAATGCTGTACTGTGCCGACATTGATGGTGAAGAGTAAACGAGCGAACGGCATTTTTCTTAATGTGCACTAATGTGTGTTTTTCTTGTCGTTGTCGTTCGCGATGATCGTGATGATGATGACGATGATGACGATGATGACGATGATGCTATTTGATGTACACACACGTAAGCAGCAGATGACGAAGACGATGACTACAATGAGAGTAATGCTGAAGAAGCATTATAACGCGTGCATTTGACTTTTACTCAGTGTACGAGAGATCCTTTTGTTTTTTATTTTTTGCCTTCTTTTTTTTTTTTTGTTGTTTTTATTTCATTTTACTTACGTACGTTTTGTTTGTTTTCTTTCCCGATGGCCAGAAAAAGGTGTATGGCATTGTTGTTGCTGTTGTTGTTGTTGTTGTTGTTGGTTGAATGGCTGCGAGAGATGGTCAAATAAAATCTTTGTTTTATGGCGAGTTAAGTATGTTGACTTTATAGCTCCTCCGATGTGTATGCTTAAAAATGGCGTGCTAAGAATACTTTTAATACTTTTAAGGCACTTTAAGTTAGAAGGAGAGCAAGCAAAATCCGGGCGTTCATAAAGAATTTATGAGTCTTGAATTATAGTTGATTTCTTTCTTGAAAACGCATTTAAACATTTGAGATAAATTTCCGACTTTAACGATCAGTATTAGTTATTTACATTTACATAAGCAATAACTTTGCTTAAATTCTTCTCAATTCAATTGCATTTTCTGGTCAATTGTTGTGAACTAATATAACTTGAATGGCTGGCTGCTTGTTGTTAATTTATTACTGGTATTTAACTATTTATTTAGCATTTTGTCTTTGCCGATGTATGTTAAATGCACGCATTCATTCCCCCGTTAATTCATTCATTCATTCATTCATTCATTCATTCATTCATTCATTCATTCCATCATTTTGTTGCTCGTTCATTCACTCACCAGAAGCAACAATTTAATTTGTGGCATAATGTACAAAATTGCATTTCATGACTTTATCGCAAGGAGATACGCTTAACGAAACAACACACTAACAAAACAATATACATATGAAACTCTACTCTCTACTCGCTGATGGCGTCCAATTTGCGCTCATAAGTGCATAAGTATGTGCACTTTTAACTGAGCTTGTGTTTATACAAAATGTAAACATTTACGCTTCTCGGCTTCTTAAAATGAAGATGAATGACTTTAATTTTCCTCATTAATTATCAACTAAAATAAACCTGAAAAACGGGCAATTAAACGCTGGCTTACAACAAACAGCGTTCGCTGTACATCTACTGCCCGAAAGTGAATAGAGTTTAATATAACATCGGTTATGGTTAAAAATTCCCTACTTTAGGTAGAAAATTTTGAAAACAAAAACAATTTTATGCAAGACAGGAGGAGACTGACTATGTGCATCTAAATTGGAAGCCGTCCACTTGTAAATTGATTTCTTTAAAATCGTTCAAACGGAATTAACAACAACAAATTGAAACCATCATCGCATCGCGCGCTTGCACTAATAAAAAAGTTACTATCAAGAAAATCATAAAAAAGTATTTTGCTTACACTAAGAATCTACCGCTATTTCCAAGACATTCCCATAAAAACGGAAGAATCGCACAGGCCAGGTGTTGCAATTAGCGCTAATCGGAAGGAGAAATGGCTGCTGAATGCAATTCTTTCGGTAGCAAATTTCACTTTAGTTCTTTTATTGTTGCAACGACTTAGCGTCGTAATGGGAACAAATCGATTTACGATATCCTTTGGCAAATTGCAGCGATAGTTTTTTTTAATAATCGCATACGGGTCAGCCGTTACTAGTAGCGTCACTCAGCGTTCGCTTGCTCGCGCTGGAATAAGTCGTGGCACACCTCACTGATCCCCTAAACAGGCGACGAAGGGCTGACAATATTTGGCTCACCTGTTCACCTGATGTGTACCATGCCCTTTTTGGTACTTCCGGAAAAAATTATCTTTCCTTTTTCTTTGCTTTTTTTTTTTTTACAGAGACGAAGCAGACTCAAAAAATCTGACAAAGCAGTGTCGTACCTTCGAAAAATCGGTAACGGCTTCCTTATACACGTACCTAGTGATTCGATATGGCCATGTCTCGACTTGGTTATCTATCAAAGACAATGGAAAAAACTCCTGCTGGCAAGTGGACTGTAAAATGGACCCAAAAAAACAACGCAAAAGTTCGCCTATTGGAAAACCAACTTGCAAATCAAGCATCGTGCAAACAAAGGGAAACAGATTACCTCACCTTTTTGATTAGCTTCTGCGCGATCAATATCTTTTTAAAATTATGTATCTGTCAAAAGGTTTAGATTATCGCACAAGAATTGAAGTAAAACCTTCAAGTTAACGAGACGTTATGAAGATGGTATTGAACACAGCTGTAATAAGATAACGCAGAAGAGTATTAAAAAATATTTATTTATTTTTAAAAAACGTAGTTGACATAACACTTAACAAAAGTTGTTATATGAATATTGTCGCCATTGGTATTTGAATAAATGAAGTACGCCGTTCATTTAGTTAGGTGAAGGTTGCGAGTTTCTCAATCGAAACAAGCCTTGCCATCCTTGTACAACCGACTTCAGCGATTTTAAGAGTCTCGAGATGCGATGAGGTATCCATATAGCAAACGAAAAGCTTCTTGCTTTTTTTTTTAACTTTTTTTTTTAAATATTTCTAGTAACAGGTGCAAGATGAAAATAAACCGCACTCGATATGAGTTTTCATAACCTTTCTACCGGTTACCGCCACAGCTCGATCGCTAAACTCACATTCCCAAGTATCGATAATCGTGTATTATCACATTTGTATTATTTATCGCTTATTTATCTGTTATAAATTTTATGGATAAGATTTACTAACACACGCTGCAAGACAAGCAGTTTTCTGTATCGTAAAAGCGGCCATTTTCTTAAGTGTTATGAAAATTGTATCACACATGTCAAGAAACTTGTCCTTGTTCTCTGTAAATTTTATCACTTGATAATTAATCGGTTCAAAAAACGGTGGGAATTTTAACGTAGTAGCGTAATCCAAAGCAGCAGAGTTTTATTCCGATAAAATTGTTTACAGAAGGTGTTCATAATCTACATGAGAACATTGTGCTGGGCCACTTTCAGTCAACATTATGCAGCCTAAATGAAAAACTTACGATCATTCGAAACCTGAGCTCTATCACAAGTACCTGTTAGGACCCATATTAATATCCAATGTCTGATCGAATGCGAAAGACATGACTGTCGTTTAAAACACTTGTCTCTTGCATAAAGCATTACCTGGATAGGCATGAATAGATTTGTAAGCTGATGTCTTGCTTACTTTTAACACCAGCCCGTAAGAAGAGAGGGCAAGGGGTAAAAATTTCAAGAACTTTGTAAGACAATTACCATTAGGTGACGAAATGAAAAGTACGGAGAGAAAACGTGGAAAGTTGTATCATTCCTGATAGCTTTTGAATCAGGCTCCGGCGAGAGCGGGGTATTCGAGAAAAATAGAAAGATAGGTTTTACATCAGCGAATACTATAGCGAAGACATGCTTCCACGATATGAAACATCGTATCAAAAAACAATTGTATACATCAAGGCAAAGATGATAGAGAATCTAAGACTTTTTAAGGAAATTGCTGATCGAGAGACGTAAATACGACGGTACCGATTTGCTCCTTTAAGTAGCGCCGAAATGATAGCATCGATAATGGTTTAGTACAGTTACCTTACAGTCTGTAAAAGCGAAGGCAGCACTTTAATTTTTAAAAAAAAGCTGGATCTCTCAAACATGCACACGTGAACAACACACGCACTTTTTATTGCATACACAATTTGTTTAATTTACAAAAAACGTATTTATTTACAAAAAAAAAAAAGGAAAACATTTACTAATATTTAATGCGTATAAAGAGTTTTTTACGCGCAATAACGATTCAAAGCATTGGATTATAAACAGTTGATCTTGCAATTAAATTATTAAAGCTTTAAAGTGACCACCACAAAGTGTTGGTAATAACACCCATTGCTCGAGTACGGTTTGGGTAGAAAATAGTGAAAAACAATGACAAACTAGTGGGCTTAAATCTCAGTGCGGTCGGAGCTTTAGCGAATGCGTTCTGTCAGTAAGCCGCTAGACTGCGGCGACCAATCTCACTCCCCATCTATTTCCCTATACTCGCTTTTTTCTGACCAACACCGTACTATATGAATAGACTATGGGCCTTAAATGATTGGCTGGTCTTATTAAAAAGGAGATAAGGGCTCATATTCCATGTCGAAAGGAATGTGTGAGAAGCTGATCAAGCTCGGCTTATTTGCCAAGCGGTAACAAACTATGCGGGATACGATAGTTTAGAAATATTGAACGAGTAATAAAAAGAAAGCACAATTAATTTTTATTTGAATTTTTTTCAATTGGAAAATTCTATTTTTGTGGCCTAAAGTCTTTTCATATATTTAAGAGTCTTACTTAAATATATTTAAATGTTTTTTATATACCCTACAAGGGTATTCTGATGGTTTCAGCATCACTTTCTGCATCGATCTAAACTTGTCTGTCCGTTCATATTTTGATGAAATTTGGTACACCGACATGTTTTGGCTCAAGGATGAACGCTATTCGAAATGGTTCGGATCGGCCTACTTTCTCGACCACTCCCAATAAAAGGTCTTATTTTGAAAAGTCTTCATGTGACTACGTGTATTAAACGAAGTAGCATAGGGTATTTAATGGCAGACCACGTCCCACTACAAACCATTACACAAACGCGCGAAATCTAAGACGAATTAATTAGGAATGCTTACGACATGATTGTAACCTTGTATCAGAGGTACAAGGCGAAACTTAATGTCACCCGTCATTAATTTGACAATTAGGTTTCCATCTTGAGGCAATTGTTACTAGAACTAGTTACGGTACGGTATGCGTTTCTATTGCATTAAAATATTGTTAGCTCGAGAATCACCAGTAATGGCCGCTTATTTGTTCTCATTCTTAAGCCTCCTAAACTTTTGTAAAGTTTATTATTTTCTCGTTAGTCGTAGTTGTGCTGACTTGGAAACTCTTCTACTTTTCTTTACTTCAAGCAGCTCTTTTCCTAATAAGCAGACACCGACGGGTACCTACTCACGCGGAAAATATTTTAATTTTAATTTAATTAGAAAATAATAAGAAATTCATAGATTTCTTACTGAAATTTACGTATAGATATAAGACCAGTTAGCAGACATGGAGAACATTTAATAGGAGACATCCTGCAGATAATTTCAAAGATTTCACATCCGACAATATTCATTGCCTTTGTATGTATGCGTTTGTATTAAGGAGATTTTCCTATCGAAAAACAGGTATACACATACCAAGGAGTGTACAAAGTAATGAATGTTAAGTAAAATATATTCGTAGACGGAAGAACGCAAGTAAATACTAGCCATTAGCAACAATAATGCGGAACGACGTCTATTAATTATGTCGAGACATCATCGAAAAAACCATGAAATTGTGTTTATTTGTTTATGTCTACATAGCCACTTATATAACCGACTTACAGACGTACGCGTCGTCGTCCACTTGCGGCTAAACGATTTGTAATCGAAGGATTAAATTTTCCCATTTTCATTTAAATCTATTTTCCTTAAATATAAGATTTTTCCAAAAAAAAAAAAAAAAAAAAGTTAAAAAAATCAAAAACACTTTAAAATCCTTTTTAGCGCCACTTACAACTAGAACGCAAAGATACGACCTGACTTGAAAATTTTATGAATGAAGCAACCCGCTGCGCTTCTCTCTACATACAGACCGAACTAAAGATTTGTAAGACTCAGCATGAATTCATTTCACAAATACAGAAGCAATAAAATCACATGGTGCTGTTGCATCTAAAATGATTTCATTCTCTTGACGAGACGTTTGAAGCGAGTAAAGAGTAAAGGAACTTGCGTTGTTGAATTTGCTGACAGTTTAAGAGGTGATTGTGCAACAAGCGATCAAATTTCAATTACTTATGTTTGGGACGTATGTATGCACGAAACGATAAATTACATTTTAAATCGAATAATTGGAGCTCGCATGCGGTCAACTTATGCGTAAAAAGTGCTTTGAAAATGATTTGAATTTTTAATGCAACGAAACAAGAAGATTATTAGGTGAACGTCAAACAGCTAGTAAATTATGTTACATGTGAGGGAGAAAGAGAGAGTTTTGCATTATCTCTACGAAAAGAGATCGATTCCTTGATGGCCCAAGTTTTGCTTGACTGAAAGAGAGAAAGTCTGCCTATCAATTTCGGAAACTCTTTTATACTTTTACTACGGGACAATAGGTGTATGCTTGCTACATACATATATATATTGCGCATTATTATTTTGTACGCTCCCTATAAGTCCCTATAAGTTCTAAAGGTTTTTGTGCGTTGCCCCTAAAAGGAAATAAAAGTCAAACTCGTCCCGTTTTACGATCTAGACGGCAATACTCTCCAATAATCACAGCTGCGGTAAAATTATCGCAGCTAAGTGCTCTATTGTAAAATAATTCCTCTAGTGATCGAACTTCGACTTCGAAAAATCGACTTTTCTTTCAGTTTTTTAAGTACATGCGTACCTATGTGGGTGTGGGATGATAAATAGAACGAAGCTAAAGACTTTGAGAATTTCGACGGATGGAGAGGTGAAAGTGGTTCAATTTTTTCAGACGATTAGTCAAGAGTCTCGACTAGCAACTCAATGGTCGTGGGTTCAAATGTCAAGTGCGGTCGGGTGTTTAATAAAGCCGAAAGCCGAAAGCCTTAGATGCTAGTGCTTTAAGACTTTAGTCTTAGAATTTATTCTCTGGCTAAATTTATAATAATAAATAATAATAATAATAATACTTTTATTTTCTTAGGTACAATGAGGAGAAGGTTTCCACAATTGTGGCCAATCGCAAGACTGAGAAAGGAAACTTAGTGCTGACGCTGTTTCTTTCCGTTGTTATTACATGACTACTTTATGATTTCGAGCGGAGTTATATCATCTTCCAATGCTTTGCTCGCTTCTTTGCTTATCGAATGTTTCCTCTTTATTCGTAAGGCTAAGGGCAACCTTTTTGTAGTGATTTTCTTGCAACTTCAACTTGAGATTATTGTTGCCGTCGCCTTCGCGATTAATTGAAGTGTTGGGATTTTATGACTTTAAGTGTAGTTTTAGTTGTTTTAGTTTTTATTGTTGTTGAAGTTGTTCTCTTGCTATTTGATACACCGACCCAGAGTTAAGTATACATGCGCGCGCGCACACGCACACACACAGAATGTTTGCTTACTCAAACTATAAAACATTGAAAACCTGCTCTGCTAAACACTTAGTGCCGACGGGATTGTTACCGTCGGTGGCCAAACCAAGTTGTATGTCTCATTTATTGTATTTGTGTAAATATGAACATGCACACAGTGTTGAGAGAAAATGTTACCCAAATTACAAATAATACATCTTGGAAAAGAAACACATAACGAGATGGTCTTCTTTTTGTATTTCATTTTTTATCCAACGAAAAAATTTCGTTTCTGTCCACCATATGAAATTTTTCAATAAGAAAGAACCTTTGATCGCTTTGCTTTTGTTTGGGATGTCGACTTTAATTGGGATAATATGGTCTTTAAAATGTGAGTCCAAAAAATGAATTTTTCTGTCGGTGTGTGGCATGTGTCAAGCATGCCCAATACTTTTAATTAAATCAACAACTACGCAACAATAGGACATCCGTGCAAAGAGACGGCGCAAACCGTCATCTTCCGAGTGATAATTGGTTCGGTGTACACTGTCTAGACGATGGTAAGTGCGGCTGTTGCAAGAGAACATCAATATTAGCATTTATTGCCATTGGTGCCTTGAAAAACTTGCATTTATTATCATTTGAATGATTTCGTTACTTTAAGTGACTCCCGCTACTACGCTCGCTACTCGGTAGACAAATTTTTTAGAGAATATCTTTTAAAGCTCCTTGTGATTGTTCGTTTGTCCAAATGTGCCTGGCAAAGATTTGTTCAATGTAATGTTTGCTTCTTTATCTCATTGCTTATGGAGTAAAGAAAGAAACAAAAATAGGATCAGTCTTGGCTCAAGGCTTGCCTCTAGGAAGATGTGTCCATTTTTCGCCGAGAGAGCTTTATTTTGCAGCACTCACAAGAAATAGGAAATCTGTTTGCATCATTTGGCAGCATTTCCTAGGTTTTTGGATGAACTAAATATGCTTTATTTAAATATGTGTTTCTGGTAATTGGGCATGCACTTCAAAATCCCCCGGGGACCACTTTGGTACTTATTCGAAGGAGTTCGATCAAACGCAAGATCAAAGTAGTTCCAATGGAGAAATTCCTAGACATAGTGGCATTAATTCCCTAAGTGTACGCTAAGCACAGGTGTCTATGTATTATGAGAAATGGACTTGCGATGCAACCGATTCATGATTGCACCCAGAGCCTGCACTATATGATATAAATATTGGATATTTTTTCTGAATTTTAATCGAATTGATAAAAAAATATTTCTAACCTCCGGAAAGAATTCGATTCACTTAGGGATGAAAGGGCAACAAATAGTATTTAGTTATTAAAACAGAAGCTATCACGTGCAAATTCTTCCAAAAATACTTAGTTTGGAATTCGTTTAACATTTAATGAGGCATAAAAACAAAAACGATAAAGTTTTTGAATTTTTAAATGATTTTATGTGAAACTTTATTCCCACTATTGTATGCATATAAGCAGAGATGACATCTTTCGTTTTGAAAAATTTTAACTTTATTTACATTTACGTTTATTTAGTTAACCATTTCTTTATTTTGAGATTCATAAAATCATTGTTAAGACTGTCGTAGTATTTATATTTATATTTGTTTTCGTTAATTCTTTTTGTTGATTAAAAACAAAACCATAATAACTTCACTTTTGCCAAGCAAAGGTCCCTAAGATGAACAATCGTAAAACCACGACTTTAAATATTTTTTTTTTTTTTTGCTTTTTTTTGCTTATTTTTTTCACCATGATTAAGGTGACATAAACAACACGCAAGCAGGTATTTAAAGGTTGATGAGAGTATAAAAGATTTTTTTCAATATATATTCCATTATATTTTTAATAAAAAGAAGATTGAAAAAATCAAGACTTTGATAGGATCGATGATTGGGTTAAAGCCAACGTTGTCAACTGTCTAGAGCTTTCAGAAAACTACAGGTGCTGACGAAACAGTTGCAGCGCTTCCCGCATTTTCTTTCAATCTCCCTTCTTCAAATCTTACAAAACCTATGCCCAATACACTAAACTTATATCGTTGGCGAAAGCTTAGAAATAATATTCTCACATGGAGAAGTCGCAGCGTGATGGGCAAGTGGACAAAGGCAGAGTAATTGAATTGTTTTTCCACCTGACAGTAAATAGTAAAAGCGTTTTGAATTTAAAGATGTTTATATTGAATGAATGAAATGGAAAACCGGTAAGAATTTTTTTATTTACGTGATGCAAATCGTAGCATTTGTTAACTCTGACAGCGAGAATCGGTATAATTACAATATTTTTTACTAAAGCTTAGATGGTGTGAGCAAATATGAACTTGGTTACAGTATTTTGCAGTATTCGTAAAATATTTGCCGTAATTCAATTAAATTACTCGAAAATTTTCCAAAACAATCCCTTAACTGAAAATTTCCATAGTGGAAATTATCGTCATTTATTTCCAAGGATGTCTAATGAAAATGAAAAATATAAAGAAAGGGGAAGTGCTTACTACATTTTTTCTATAGTAAGGATACGCCTGCTTTTTGCGACATCGACGATGATAGAAAGCGTCTTTCAATCACAGAGCCCATAGAGATAAAACCCGAATACACTTAATGACTATCGACTTGCACTTAATCCGACATCCCGTTTCATTCGGTAACAGTCGAATGGCAAAAAAGGGAAAAAATCTCTGTCCTAAATAATAATGAAAAATAATCGTATGATAAGAAATATTGAAATTTTCTTTATGTAATACTCTCTGGTTAAAAAAACGTTTTTTTTTTTAAATTTTATTTTCTTATATCCAAATAAACGATCTTGTACGGATTGTATTGCGTATAGCGTACTGCGATGGATGCTGTCCAACTTTTCTTTGTGATAAAGTGCAAGCGAAGCAATCCCTGGTTAATTAGTCATAATGAATGAAAAATTGTGATCCAAACTTGAACTCACATGAACGTGTGCTTAATAAAAAACAAATAACATTAAAGAATTGTTGTAAATTTTATGATTCCTTTTAATACGATTTTGTTTTTCTTTTCTTTTCTTTTTTTTTGTGTTTTTTATTTCAACTCGAATTTATTACGTGGAGGCACATTTGACGTTTCACAAACAACATCATGAACAACGGCTAGACAATGCCTTACTTTATAGTCACTTATATTTATACCATATATTCATAGGTAGTTCTGACATGTCCCATTAAGTGTGCTCAGGTACTGAATTTACTGAATCAGTGACGATTGAAAGAAGTCTGAGTTGAATTTTTCTCCAGTTTGTCAATCCATGGCATTAATTTGATGCTTAAGCATAGTATTT
>CCAG010004398.1:0-22659 GCA_001077435.1 Glossina morsitans morsitans | reverse complement strand
GTTTTTGTTCCATAGGCATGTGGACGTTGTAGGCTTGTCTTTGAAAGGTTTAAGTCACTTCCAAACCCTTTTGCATCGATATCTTCATTTTCGCTAACGGGAGAATGTTTGCCACAGACACGGCACAGTTTGGCAGACTGACAGATGTACACGCGAACAGACGGACATGTTTAGGTGCATTGCAAACTTGAAACTGATCAAGAATTTATATACTTTACGGGGTTTTCTTGAAGCTTGCGTCGGCACGTTATAAACGTATTGAAAAAAAATTAACACTATAATATTAAGTAGGCATGACCAATTTTTCCCATTTTCATTAAGGTATTGCAAAATCGTCCATAGAATATGCGTTGGAATTTTTATACATTTATCTGCTATAGTTTATAAGTAATGAGCAAAAAACCAATTTTTTGAAAAACAGAGGTGTTCTCAGTTTACGTGGTGCTGTGGGTGTGTCCTTCGACCGATTTGACCCATTTTCAATGCCGATCCGCATGCAAGAACATTCAAAGTTTCCATCACATTTGCAGTCGATAGCTTGTTTCATTTTTTGCGACCAGGGGTATGTTTACAAGAGGCATTATACAAGAGAGTACATGGACAGAAGAATGGACTGATGTTCTTAAATCGTCTCAAAATTGGATGCTGATCAAGAATGTACATATATAATAAGATTTCTGAATTCTGGCCGTTGCAAACATTTTGAAAAATTCTTGAGTCTTGGGTCTTGGGTAAAAATACAATCGTGTATAATATTAAAATCAAATGAATTTTTTCCCTTAAGTAAGCTCAATACTTTTCAGACTTTCTTGCAATTGCTATCACAAGGCGTCTAATGTGTTACAAGGCTTGCAAATTTACATTCTGATGTTAGCATTACGACCTTTTCTTTGTCTTAGGGAAAAAACCAAGAACATTTCAACATATCACACAGAGGTCATCTTCTTACTTGTAACTTAAGGTTTTTCCTTTTCATTCATTTTACCTATAAGCAAAATTTATAACATGAAAAAAAACAAATTGTGTTAAATGTTGTACAAGTTCTTACTAGTGCTCAACAACAATTACATTTGCGGAAGAAAAACCACAAAAAGACAAAAAATGCGACATAACCCACATTTTAATAATACGTACATAGATACGTTTGTGCTTGTGTTTATATAGTTATAACGAAGAAAATTATGTCAAGAGTATCGCATTCATTGCATTCACACACACACACACACACACACACACACACACACACACACACAATACACACATACAGGCACATACATAGATACCCAAGCATATACAAGCCCCCAAAATACATACATACTTACATAATACATACACGAGCACACATACACAACATTCAGAGAAATCACTTACCATTGAGTATATATAACACACATGTATACATATTTTTGTTCCTTTCTGTTTTCTTTTATATTTATTTATTTATTTATTTATTTACTTATCTCTTTCTCTATTTGTCCTTCTCTTTCTCTCTGATGAATCAATAAAAACAATGATTTTTCTGTAAGAAAACAAACAAACAAACAAAAACAAACAAATTGAAGTTTTATTTAAGAAAAGTTATTCCACACGGGATGTAAGTATTTCAACTCCAACTGTTTGCATATATGCATTGTTCATGTACATGTAGATGTAGATTAGCAAGAGTAAGCATAAGCGGCTGTAAGATGATGCTTAGATGTCAGTCAAAACTTTAAACTTTCATTTAACGTCACGTGTGAAATTTACTTAACTTTCCCTTTAATTCATTTGCTTTCCATTCTACGGCGAAGAATGATTCCACTTTTTACGTATTTTCTTCCTCTTCATTAAAATGCTGAAACGTGCACGAGCAGACACATACATTCTTAAACAATATCCGAGCCGTAAAGCGATTTAGGCAACTTCCCTTAACCGTCGATATAAAATAATGGAAGCTGAAAAAGTTGAAGCTGCGTTCAAAAACCTACCTTGAGTTTGACTTTAATAAAAATGTATAAATAGCGCGTAAACCTTTCATAGACATACGGCAAATTTTATTAGGAGAGAGCGATTTTAATTTTCATTAGCTCTTTATCAGCCGCAAGGCAATAGAAGTGACAGTCATTATTGCTCTTAAAGTATATAGCAAATGACCGGTTATTTTTGAAAGTGGGGCAAGTCCGATTTTGAAAAAAACTAAAAATAATTATAATTAGAGATAAAATGTGATGTGATTTTTTTTTATCAATAAAAAATTTATAGTAACAAAAAATTCGGTTTCCTTAACTGATGAGAGATGAACGTTTTAGCTACTAACGTCAACGGTATTGTCAATATATTCGCAAGTTCACTTTTAAATTGAAATTAATTCTTATAAAATACTCCTTTGCAAGTAATCTGATTGGTTTCATTATGCTTACATATAGAGAATAAGACCTGCATACGAAGGCAAATCGAACCAAAACGATTTAAAGAAATTCAAGAGAAGGAAGAAAAAAAAAACGCGGCTAGGACAATGGAAAAGCACCACTATGAAGAAGACAAGATTGCCTATAGCCAGAAAAAAAAAAAATCACAATCAAAATAATGTGAAAAAATTATTGCAAAAAATTAGGTGAAACAAGTAAAAACAAGGGCAACAAGTCGGACAAGGCCGACTATTAAATACCCTACACCATATTGTCGGACGCAATTCTTATTTTTGTATGAAATTACTATTATGGGTCAATTTTCAACACCCACCATCATGCTACAACTTAAGACTTTTCTACTCAACAAAGGATCAATTTTCGCGAAAATCCTTATTAGGGTAGGATCCACCAAATACGCCGATGGTCCAAATTTGTTATATTTAATTTTTTTTTGTCAAATTACTATTACGATTTAATTTTCATCGTGAAGCGAGAGGGTGTTCAAAGATTGCTCTACCCGGTCCAAAGTTTTCACACCGATTTAGAATGCCCAAATAGTCCTATTTAGCCGCTTTTGATGAAAAATTTTGAAAATTACAATTTTTTTTCCATATAATGACTTTTCAGAATAACGCGTCGTATGGGAAGTGGAGTGATCCGAACCACTTTCAATGGCGTTTGGCCTTGGTTCGCTGGTGACCTGTAGCTTGAACACAAATTTACATAGACAGACGATCGCGCTAACTTAAAATACCCTGTACCACAAGCGGTGTAGGGTATAATTATTCTCGAGTCAAAATTCATACATAAGGAATGCAAATACTCAAGGCCATGGGCGAGACTTATTAGCGAGCAAGAGGAAGAAACAAGATGTTATTGTATTCTGGAACCTTGCAGATTTCAAAACAAACAAAATTTATTTCAATATGCAGCTACTTGTATACTAATTACGGAAAGAAAGCGCCCGAGACATTCTAAAGACGCGACAAATATTATCTGAGTGCAGATTTTTATCACATGAATAAATATTTATATAATATTGAATTGTATTTAATTTTTTAAAATTAACAAAAAGAAACGCCTGGTATACAATGGAAATATCTTTTCAAGTTACGATTACAATAATCCATTCATTTCAAGAGTGAGGCAGGTCTCTCTAGGTACAAAAATAGCCTGAATTTTCTGAATGAATGAATGGATGGAGGGATAAATGCATGAATTGAAGAGGGAAGGACGAAAGGAGGGAAGAAGGAAATGGAGTAAACAAGGAATTGGGGAAAACAAATATATCTGTTGCGGATAAATTTATTGAAATGCAAATCTTTAAATACCTCTTCATTAGCGTAATAGTATTTTATTCAAAGTACCGTTCATCGGTAGCTGCACATTTTACTCAGGCTATCAACGAAAGGATCCATTTTTCGTGTATGTTTATAAGAATAGAAAGGTTAAGTCGTCTGTTAAAGAAAACTTCAATCAGAAAGGGCAATGTCTGTGGAATACAACGAGGTTAATAGCACTTCAGTTCCAGATTTTGCAAAGGTCGTCGAACTTTGTCTTACTAAAAAATCAATCTTTACTGCCCTTTGACATATTGTTTAGACTTATTCGCTAATACTCAGCCCAATGTCATGACTTATTGTTAGATAGCCTTCATTAGGGATGCTTGAGTTGTGGACTATAATACCAAACACGAAGCATTGTCTTCTTCCCGAAATAGTTCATTTTCTTTTAAGCTTTGAAAGTAAAGGTTTATATTGAAGAACGAACTCATTTCCTTTCTTCTATGACGTCAATAGTCTAAACTAAGAGTAATAAGTTCTTGAAAGCATAAAAAATAAAGTGCATTAAATTTAGCCCGCATACGTTCATCTTCTGCACTCAATGAAAATCCTTCATTTGAATCATAACCCACATAACATTCGCAAACCATACACTTCTCAAAACACGAGGCCCATAACTTTGTCGGCCGATTATTACATTTTTGAGCGCTTTGCCAAAAAATAGTATATAATGTTTTCCGTTGCTTTCTCTCGTTAAGTCAAAAACTGTTAATAAAAATTTCGTATTTTTCCCATTGAAATATACCCTGCACAAAAACCGCAACACACAAGGAAATTTCAAATAAAGCAAAACTCTCGACTTTCTCGACAACATATGTAGATTACAAAAGGTTTGAAGTGCTAAGTTTCTCAAATACTCAACTGAGGTGAAATTTGATTCTTCAATGGATGCGCGATGCGACTATGTATATGATTTTGGACACAAACCCTGGTGGATGCTAGACACAAACTAAACAGAAGCAGAATAATGGAACGTTTAGAACACACTAAGCGAATCAAAAAAAAGCTCTTAGAATATTGTATACTGTAAGACTATGCAATGTTTCAATTCAATTCGTAGCAATGAGTCAGGGATGTAACTGCGTATCTGAAAGCTAGCTTTCGCTTGTCGTATCGTATGGTACATACGTATAGAACTAATTAATTGCAAGTTGTCGTAAACAAGTGTGCCAGATACATACGATGATAGGATATCGCAGTGTTCACTACAGATAATGGGCTTCGATTTTTCGACAAATCTTGAAATTGGATATCTGGTTTTTTTCCACAAGTTCGTCCCGACCCGACCAAAAAGTGATTTGCATAGTAAAGAAAGTTCAGTTCACGAAATTTGAACGGGCAATGAATTTAATCCAAATACTAAACACACGTATACTTAATATCATCAAGGCTTTTCTTTGTTAACGCTGCAAAGTTATATACCTCGTTCCCACTCCATATCAAATTGATTGATAGCCCCAATAGGTTTAAAGCAGCTGCAAAAGACTCTTATAATCTAAAACTCACATCTGCGCGATATAGTTAGATTATCTATACACTTATCTTTGTTGTTGCTCCCGACTGTGCCGAAACAGAGTCGGTAGTTTTACTGGCACACCAACTGTTGATTATAGGAATCATTTCAATTATTGTATAAATGGATTATCATTAATAATTATTAATATTCGGTATTAACAAAAAATTAAAGTAAAGTAAAACTAAAGTTTGCTTTTTCGACTAGTTTTGTTGCACGTATAAGACAGCATTGAGCATAGTTTGAAATACTTCCGTTTTATTTTTGAGCTTCGCCTAGCTTTTGAACTATGTGAACAAATTTTCTCTAGAATTGCATGTTCCCACATTGGTGGACTATTGAGTCGTGATGATATTTTTTTTTAGAGTTCCGTTCAGCAAGCATAGATGTTTTAATTGAATTCCTCGTGATCATCTTCGAATTCACATGCGATCTGGCGAACAAAAAAGGTGTTCTTTTTCTCTCTTCAGCCCTACTGCCGCGGCATACATTATTATAGAACGGCTTTTTAGTTCGATGGAAATGATTGAACTGTTTCGGTTCGTGCAATATTTTTTCTTTATAATACCTTCATATTTTTTACAGTTTACCTATTATTTTTAAATCTTTCATATAATAGGTTTTCATTTTTGCCGTCTACCGCCTCTCTGTTTAATTGACTCACTTAGTTCGCACGACGACTCCTGTCGGAGTGGCTTTAAAGATTGAATGAGCTAGACAAGGACAATGACGTACACCTAATATGGGTGCCTAGCGATTCGGGTATCGAAGAGAACGAAAGGGCCGTCTGTCTAAATAACATGGGCGACCGAGTGACCATGACAGGTCCTGCATTTTTCTGTGGCGTACCGAGATGCCATATTAAGAGGTTGGTGTCGCAGTGTGCACAGCAAAATTCGTATTGCCATTGGAAGCAATGTGGAGTAAAGTAAGAAGACGCATATAATCTTCCGGCGTAGCACACAAACTATTGCAGCTAAGAAGGAACGAACTACGCCTGGTCACAGGCTTCCAGACGGGTCATAATTCTCACAGGTACCATGCGTATCTTCGATACCGATTCATGCAGATTATGCCAGAAGACGAGTGAGACGTCTTAACACATTCTATATGAATATGAGACCGTCTCCAAAATCAGGTACCAAGTGTTTGGCGAGCACTTTGTAACGCTGGACACTAAAACTGCAGGAATGTGGGCACGAGCGGTACGCATGACAAACCATTCTTGCAGTTGATGTTACTTGAGTTGTAATCTCTTTCTTTTACACAACGTTAGCAATTTAACGAATCCAAAAAAATTTTTTATTTTTAAATTGCCTCAGTTAATAAAATCAATGTTTTCAAAAGTAACAGACTTGAATTATTGTTTAAACAATTAATAAAACTTACATTTTGAACCTATCTAATCTACACTGCCTCACCGGTCCATAAATCTAAGCCTGCTCTAATTCACAAATCTTGGTAGCACAATAATCGAAAAATGTTACTCATACGAATTGAGTTCCCGCCCACATAATGTCAGAACAATTAAAGAAACCGAACGAAATTTTTTTTTTTCTTAAATTTCTTGAGCAAACCAGTTCACTTTTTTCGAACAAAGTGAGAATGGACTTAAGTTACTTATAAATCTTCATATCTGCTTTTCATATATTCAAATTGGGTAATTGAAAATTTGTATTACGGCTAAAGGTAAGCAGTCTTTGCGAGCAGAAGTATGAGAAGGATCAAGAAACCTCCAATGCGGCCTTTAAGATAACAATAAGAAATCTGATCAGACTGATCCGTATTTTTGGAAAGAAACACTTACATACCTTACTAGGTAGCGAGTGAAAGAAGTACATATTAGATGCATTGACAACGGGCTGATTTATTGGTCACAATCGATGTTTCGCTGTGAGTTAAAATGAAGTTTTGCTGATATATAAAATGATGATTTTTCTATAATGACAGATCAAGACAGAGTTACGACTGCTGAATTGTTGCAGCTTAATTTCTTGAGTGTTCCTTAATTTGAGATAACACTAGTTTACCTGGATAAAGTGTAAGATGAAAATTTAACAAAACGAACAGTCCTGAAAATCGCCATATATATCGATATACATCGGATCTAAAAAATCAATGGGAAATGATCCATAGTTCGGATAGTTATAAACCGACGTAAAGGCCGACTCCTATTATTGTGTATCCCCAAGTGATTTATTTTAGCGATCTTTGTTTCCAATATATTTCAGAGATGTTCTATTTTCTCTATAGGGAACTCTAATATCATTGTGACTTAAGTGATATCTACAAATAAATATCGGAGAGACCGTGACATTTTGCATTAATTTTCCCATGACTTAATAACGTTACCTGTGATTTTCTTGCTGTTGTACAAAATCGTAAGCTGGTAAATAGGTTCCCAATTCTATAATGTTTTAAGGAACATTAAGCGTGTCATGCACGTTTCCTTTTCGTCTCCTCGCCCGTAACAGACAAATCGAAACCGAATTATTATAAAAGTCTTTTCAAAATTCGGCGTACGGAGGAAAAGCAAACAATTGTGTTTAAAAATGCTTAACAAAAAACGCCCAGTTTTATTAATAATCTTTCTGATGCATTTATGCGATATTAATGAGAGCATGTGAACATTCATATCATATATACGCGAATTACGTTGTGATTAAATCAGAGTTTAATGATATCAACTATTTCTTTTTAAGATAAACCCAGTTAGTTATACGCAGTTTACAATTGCAATAAATAATAAAAATTTCTTCGTCTTTTGCTGAGCTTCGCAAGCTCAGAAACATTTTAAACAAAATTAAAACAAGTAAACAAACGTCTTTCTTTGAACAATTTCCCCAGACCGCATGCACGTCTTTGGAGATACAAATAAGATGATTAAATTCTAAGCTTAGATATTTGTATATTTCGAAAGATGAAATAACAGATAATACCAGTAACTTAAATCGAGAAATGAAACAATATATTAAGGTAGAAAATTTTACAATAAGGGAAGTGCGAATAAGTTATCTGTTAAACGTGAATTTCATTTCCCACCGAATCCACCCATTAAATTCCCTAGCCCACCAAGACCGCCAGCTGCTCCTTGTTGTAGTTGACGCATCATATTCTGTAAACCGCCAACACCTCCCATTTGCTGCAGCATACGTGGATCAATCATTTTCGCCATTTGTTGATTGAGCTTGGCCATTTGCGTGGGATTAACGTTTTTGGTCATATCACCCTGTTTGAACAATCCTTTAACTCCGCCCATTTTCTTGACCACTGCGGCAAATTTCGTATAATGCGATATAAGCTCTTTAACTTCGCGCTCCAGAACGCCAGACCCTTGGGCTACGCGGACGATGCGCGTTGGTTGCTTACTAAATAGTTTGGCACCATCGCGGTTATCTAATTCGCCATCAGACATACTATCCATCATTGTCATCATACGTTTAATACGAGCCATAGACTCTTGTTCACCACCCTTGGTCATAAAATCTTGCGAAAAACCCGGTATCATTCCCATAATTTGGGAAAATGGTCCCATTTTCATAATATTCTGAAATTGTTCGTACATGTCACGTATTGTAAATTGGCCATGCTTAATCTTCTCAAGTAGTTCTTCGTTGCCGTCTAACTTTAGCTCGTTGACCTTCGATAATGTTGAGAATAAATTATTTGCCTTTAACGTTATTATAAGATCAAATGCCATTTACCTTATCAATTAAGCCTTCAATATCGCCCATACCCAGCAATTTGCTAACGAAAGGTTTAGTTTTAAAGGGCTCCATATCGTCAATGTGTTCACCCGTACCTATAAAAATTATGGGTGATCTTGTGGCAGCGACAGCTGATAACGCACCTCCGCCTTTGGCATGTCCATCTAATTTCGTTATAATGACTGAACCGATGTCTACCTTTCCTTTGAAAGCCTTGGCCTGGGCTTCACACGCTTGACCAATCGTGGCATCCATTACGAAGATGATATTGTCTGGATTAATGGCATTGGCCACCGCCAACATCTCTTCGAACAGTGATTCTTCTTGCTTGTGACGTCCAGAGGTATCGACAATTATCATTTCAAAACCCTCCCTTTTGAACATTTCGACACCCTCTTGGGCAATGACCACAGGGTCAATTTCTGTGTAGCTACCGTAGAACGGTATGCGGGCCTTCGTAGCATTCTGTTTAATCTGATCATATGCGCCGGCACGAAATGTATCTGCACATACTAAGCACGACTTCCAGTTGCGCTTTTGATAGTGATAAGCTAACTTGGTGCACGTTGTGGTCTTTCCCGATCCTTGCAAGCCCACAAACATAATCACGTTGGCCTTACCTTTAACTGGCTGATATGGTTTTACACCAGGATCAACTAGTTTTATCAACTCCTTAAAAACTGCACTCTGAATCATGCGCCTTTTATTCAAACCACCGGCCATCTCATCAAAATCAATAACTGCCCGCACATTTTCACGTAATTGTTTAACCAATCGTATGTTTACATCTGCTTCTAGTAAAGCTGCACAAATTTCCTTGAGCATAGAATTCAGAGCCTCCTCATTAATAACTGTGGCTTTGCTCAAAGAGTGCAAGGCAGTAGTGATTTTTCTACCCAAATCTGCTAAAACCATTTTGGAACCGACTTTAACAACACACGCACACTGACAACACTGTTAATTTTTCCTTTTTATCTTCCTTTTATTAGTTTTTCTTCCCGTATAAGTGAAATTTCTAAAATTTGCTTAAACGTATAAAAAGAAAATTCAATTACTTGCTTTCCTTTCAACGATGTTATCGTATTTTGACACGTCGAAGAAGTGTTGCCACATTAAGAAACTACGATTAAAATTGAAGAATATTATTATTTACAAAATAAAGGGTAGCTTTTCATCTAAAAATAGTTCTAAACAAACCTTTTGCGGATTTCTGTATTATCTGCCCATTGCCTTTAATAATCTCTAGAATATATAAGAAAAATTAAAATATAATATTATTATAATATTATCGCTGTTACTCACTATATTACATCTAGTAATACTGCATTAGTAAGTTAATCGCATGCGTAGTTAACAACATTCAGTAACTAACAAAATGTTATTAGTTGATATTTTTAGAGAAAAAGCATGATTCGAAAAGATTACATTTAATGGTAAGAATATTCCATAATGAAGAAATTCGTAGTATGTGAATCAATCGGATAATAAAATAAAATAAAAAACAATTGACTAAGAAGAAATCAATACAAACTATACAAATAGAAAAAAGAAGTGGTTTGCTCTTCATGTTTTAATATTAATGAAGAAGCATGCTCTTCGTATATTTAATATGTATACATGTAACAAGTATTGACTCGCAACACATCATTACCGAATCATGTAAGCAGACAATTGTCGCCGTGATTATCGCCTAGTGTTTTAGGAGATAATTGATTATCGCCTAAAGGCTAATCAGGTATCATCGTCGCCAGCTTTCCAATACATCCCCTTAAATTTTCCATTGCAATGCATTAAAAACTGTGAAAAACGTAAAAAATGAGAAGCAAATTGACGTTTATTTGTCTTATAGAACCAAATTACAAATTATGATAAATAATAATAAGCATGCCAACCGAACTGAATAGAAAATGATGTAGAATTTATTTTAGACTATATTTAGTTTAATTCAACTTGATATTTTAAAAAGAAATTATTACCAGCTTCTTTTTTTTTTCTTCACAATTCACAAATGTAATTTCGGACACAACATATTTTTTTACATTTTCTTAAATTTTTGAAATAATAATGCATTTTCTAACAGCTGTTTATATTTTTCTTTTGCAGCTGTTTTGTTACAACCCTAACCCTAAAAGGGAGATTTGTGGTAACGTTGCTTGGTTTATACTCACTGCTAATGCAAATTTGTTCTTAATGACAGCAATTTTATTCTCGCCAGATTGGGGATAACTGGGAGAGCGATCAATTGGCGATAATCGCTGGCAAATTTGCCCACATGATTAGATTCTCTTGGCGATTGACGCCTGTTTAGACGATTACGCCCTAGAAAACGATTTGCAAAGCAATGAGTGTAACTCAGTGCTAGACATTGAAGATGACGCACAACGAAATGATCAAGTCAGAAACGACTGAATGCCAAGATGGTCAAAATTCAAACTACAAGATGATTACAGACTTTTTGCCTTTCTGTCGTCAATAACAGCGGTAGCACTGACAGTTCGCTCTTTCATTTTCATTCTGTTAATACTTTCGCGACATGACGTCGCATTCGCTCGAATGTATGCAAAGCAAAAGCATATACAATTCTGCGTTTTCAAGTGAATATTCACTATGGTGTTTCATACAAGCGTGTACCTGCTTGAAGAATTCTAAATTGTATGTTCGTCGAATGCTTCGACACATTTCATTTGAAAAAATCTTGTATTGTAGGAATAATTTATTATTATTTTTTTTTTTACATTTACACATTTAACTTCATTTTACCCAGTTTTCCATATCACACATGAGCTATGCTAGTTATGCGATTTGAAGTGCTATCGGGCCGAGAATTCCGAATTTTTGTACAATACGACTCTTCACACAAAGCCCAGTAAGTGGCGTCTATGCTCGCTGCAGTCATCGTCCTTGGTAAATCAATCGTTCCCGACCTCCATTTTTATGTTTATATTTGCATAATATTCTGTTTGCGTACCTTTCATATTCGTATTGACATCTTTCAAAAACTTTATATTTGGTGTTTTTCGTATTCCTATACATGCCTCTAATATATAATGCAAATATATGTTTCATTGTTCGTTTATTTTAATACAAAACACTATTTGACATAGAGTTTCCTTAAGCAATTTATTAATTATAAAAGACTTTTTGGTTACAGTCGTTAATTTCCGCTTTTGCCAAGGGAAGTATTGTTGTTGTTAATTTCCGAATATATAGGAAAGTCGTTGTTGAAAAAACTTTTGAAATGAAGAATTTTGCAAACATTCACACACAAAAAAAGGAAAATAAAAATTTATAATTATAAAAGTATGTTATTTTTGGTGCAAATTTACTAAGTAATCTATGGCATTTATGCTTATGAAGATTTGACATGAATGGGATATGATTTCATTGAGTAATTGTTTATTTCTTCTCCCTTTAGTTGTCCATTTGCGATTACAGTATCCTTTAAGTCATTGTTTTAATTACTCCTTGAGGGTACACACGACATATCTCACTGTTATCATCTATAACTTACTCAATACCCACAGTGGATGATTCCGCTTTACATGCAAAAATTAGATATGTTGACTTTAAAGGCAGATACTACCACTAGCAATTCGCTTTTCGTCGTTCTGTTCTGATATAATTAAATAATTTTTTAAGATACATTTTCCTTTCACTTAACACTATGTTAAAACAGTCATGATACCTGGGTAAGCTTTGGATATTTAGTTTCTTCTTTATATATATACATGTATATACGTGTTTGTTTTCTGAAAGAAGAAGAAATACAAGGACAAAAGTGTGAAAGAAATTTAAGTAAAATTTTGAAATAAGTTTGTAACGTCTTTTATGAGCCATGAAAAGTAGAATCTTTGAGTAGAATCCTTATTTAGCAAAAATCATAAGATGAACTTTGAAAAATTTAAATTACAATTACAATTATTTTTAAGGAAGAATACCCATCTGACAAATTAGCAGCTAGCCTTTATTTGATTTCCGATAAGGATTCTCTTCAAAAGATGGCGCAAAAATATATCTGTCATCATCATTTCAGGGAAGCAGCTTAAAGACCAATGAAGGCCAATGAATCAGAGATCAGACCATCTGGCCAATGTCTAACAATGAACGGCTTTTATTATTATATTAGTTTAGCTTAACAGGACCGAGAAAATGCTAATGGGCCAATTGTTGATGGAAGGACTCAAAAAGGTATAGGTGAATAAGTGAAGCTTTGCGACGGTAACAGTTCAATGAAGACAAATAAATCAATTAAATGATGGGAATAGTGTTGCCAGCAGTTATCCTTTTAAAAGACCGTCTCTCAAAAATCTTTTGTTAGATTGAAAAATGACGAAGAAGATCAAAAAAAAAAAAAAATGTAAATCCAACGGAAGCAACGTAACGTTTCCTCAAAGATAAGGAGCCTGTTAGCTTAATGTCATTGGTCATACGGTTATTATAATTATTGTTATTATTATATAAGCAACAAATTCTCGAACTCAACTCAAGACGAGCACGAGTAGATTTCGAATTAATCGCAACGCAGAAAATTTTCAAATCGCTTAAAGAGCGGTCATCGTCTAGCTAAGCAATTGCGAAAACGTAATTTATTAAGTAAGCTTGTAATTGATGAACGATCGTTAACGGCAGAATAGGTAATATATGATACCAACCGTTCTCTTAGGCTTAAGCAATCTACAGTAGAACTTTGTGAAGGAATTATAAGCGAACGTTAACGTACCGTTAATTATTTGTCTTCGCTTGCTTATTTGCTTTTAACCATTTCGTTTCAACGCTTTTTACAGCTTTCGTAATCAACTTAAGTGCAAATGGGATTCGAATATGAGTTACATGCGTGGGATAAGACTAGAAATAAAACGCTAAGCGAACTAGATTTTTTATTTGTTTATGAAAGCTTTATGTTTTTATTTTGAAAAAAAAAAAAAATAAATAAATAAATAAATAAATAAATAAAATAAAAAAAGAGTATAATTTGACTTATAAAACATATAATCAATTTTTTTGTTTTCATCCCTTTGGGCAGATTGTTATCGTGTTTTGAATATCAATTATATTTTATGAATATCAGTTTATACATATAATAATTATGATAAGTTTAACTGCCGCACCCGTTAAAAGCGAGAACTTAAGCGCATGTTTTTAACGTCCTTTGTATATGGAGAAATTAGCGCTGTTTCGCCTTAAAAGCCCTTAAGCATTTCATTGAATCGGAGAAAGATAGAGTAAACTATATGGACTTTGCTAATATTTTTTCTGCAAATTCATCACAGTTACGGAATTTCGCAGATAAATGTGTATAAAAACGTAATCGAGCTTTTCCAAGTACAACCTAGAAAACCATCCACAGTTGGAAAATATCATTGTAAGTGTAAAGAAAGAAAACCCATAAGTAATTTTAGTGTGATTTACTTAATTAAAATAAAAGAAATTTTTGTGAAAAAGAATTTTCCTTTTTTTTTTTTTTCTTCCCCCCTTCCCTTTTAGACTTATGTTAAAAATGTCTATGAAACGAATAAAAACAATTGAACGAAAAATTTCTAAAATTATACAAAAAAAAAAAAAAAAACACTTAATCAACATACAGTAAAAAACAATTATTAATTAATAATAATATAAAAAAAAAAAATATTAAATTTCTTTTCCATACATAAATGACGTTAATACAAATGCTTTAGAAATACGGAAAGCAAGAATACTCATTGATTTTTTCTCACCAAGTGGAAGAGAAAAAATTGAGAAAAAAGAAGAAATTTCTTTTAAAAATAATTTAATTAGAAAATTTTTGAAAAAATATTAAAAGAAACGATTAAAACATAACTATACATAAAAGCAAATGAAATAATAAATAAGCAAGTGTTTGCTATTTAAATATAAAAAATTTAATTTCGGAAAATTGTCATTTTTTTCTTCTTTCCTTTCCTTTCCTTTCCTTTTTTTTTTTTTTTTTGTTTTACATTTTATAATGTTAATGTAATAATACTTTAAAAATATTTTTTATATTTTTTAATATATATAAAATATTTTTATTTCCAGCAGTACATGACGATAGAGTCAATAATATATATATATGTATATATATATGTATATATATACGGGACTATTTTTGTCTAGTGGACAAAATCTATAAACGAAAGGAAAAACTCGCAATAACTCTCACGCATGCAAAGAGTGAGACTTTGATTTCATTGACAAAATTCTACTCCAATCTCTGAAAATTGCAACAACGGGACAAAGTATAGAAAGAAAAGAAAGAAAAAAAAGGAAAAAAAAAAAAAAAAGCTGGAAAAGGAAAACGCAATTGCAACAACTAGCGGCAGGACTAAAATAAGGAGCTTACCCCAGAGCTTAACTAATTGTGATTATTGTTGAATTGAAAACAGTATCGCGAAAGGAAAAGGACACTTTTTCTTCCAATACCAACTCCTCCGCACTCTCCCCCTCTCCCTGTGACTCTCACACTCGCTCACTCACTCACTCACTCACTCACTCTCTATCTATCTATCCATCTATCTATCTCTTTCTATCTCGATCTCGAACTATCTTTCTCTTTCTTTCTTTCCTGCTAATTGAGACAAGTTAAGCCACTCGTTAAATCGAGCGTGTGAGAAAGAGGGCGCAGGTCTTCTAAAGAGTAAAAATGTAAGTATTGATTTTTTTTTTTTCTAACATTTCCTTACAACAATTGCATACGTTTTGGCACGCACACAAACGCGTAACTGTATACCACCTAGAGCTCCATAACATAATAATTGTGTCAACTTGTGCCTCTGTTACCACGTAGGAAACGTTTGTTTATAATAATTTCATCATCATTTCAAATTGTTCAGATTGTCGCTTGTAAATACATTATTTTCCAAAATCTTGTATCATCGACTCTGCCTTTGGTCATAATCGCAATCATGAATCATATGACTAAGTCAAATATGTTGGAAGCTTGAAAACGTAGGACCTATTAAGAGATTTTTTAGTTAGATACATATATACAATTGTAGGTAGGTAGATGTGTATGCAAATGATATGATATTAGAGAGCTATTTTAATATACCTGATTGATAGTTGGATTTATATATATATATATATGTATATATATATATATATATATATACATATATATATATATATATATGTTGTGGGATCTTACTTGTATATATCAAATTATAGGAAAAACGCTATAACTATTTCTTACACAATTATATAATGTGTAGTAGTATTCACATTCACACACTCGCACACGATATCTTTAATTTTTCATATAGTCCTCGTCCATTGGTAGGGAAATATTTTGTTATTTATGTCCTTGTAGATGTTCAAGTTTTTCTTCCATGTTACATTCTCTAATGGCGTAAGTCGATCGAGCAGATAAATATAAAGTCGAGAAAGTCAAGAGTCATTTATACAAAGGCATACAAGCCATACAAATTATGGTGGCTTATAATCAAAAATTACTTATAGCAAATTTAAGAGAAATCGATTCGAAACAGAAAGGTTGAGTACTCTTTAATTCTTCGAAACGTGCAAGTTTACGTTTTTCTGTCCCTTTGCTTTGTTTTGCCAATAAACATGACGTATAAAAGTAAGGCATGTGCCAATTAACAAATGAAATTGTGTTCACTTAAAGCAAATCTTAAAGGAAAAATTCTGAAGATTTTGGCTGACTGTGTATGTACCAAATATTGGATCGATATTTCCCGTAGCCATATTTGGAAATTTTCATTTTCTCTAACGTTTCCATATGTTTTCATTGTTATGCGTGAAATAAAGCCAGAATCAAAAGCTTGGTCTGCTGATATAACATAGAATTGTACAATGGCGAGTTGAACTTTTTTCTGGAATTTTATGATGTACGGGCAGACCGATGTACGTTGGTTAAGATGATCTCTTTGATGCCTAAACGATGAGACATCTAAAACGTTCCATGATATTCGTGGACGCATTCGATTTCTACAAGTCTACAAGTGAAGTCTTTTGTGTCTAATTGTGCGTGCATCAGTTTGCCGGTCGAGACCATTGCCTTGCCTTTAGATTGCTTTGTAATAAATTTTACAGTGTCCTTTATAGAATCTATGAAAGTAAAACGTAAAGAAGATCTTGCAATTATAGCAAAAAAGTTGTCCATAGACGAGTCGTGTTTGCTTTTAACATTGCCGTTGACAAGCAGTTGTCATTTAAAATCGTGCCTGTCAACTTTCAGTTTTCTATCGCAATTTGTGCGTAGGTCGAAGTTAAGATAACAATTGAAAGACCAT
The DNA here is from genome assembly GCA_001077435.1 of Glossina morsitans morsitans. Lineage (NCBI taxonomy): Eukaryota > Metazoa > Arthropoda > Insecta > Diptera > Glossinidae > Glossina > Glossina morsitans. Next base: position 5,460 of record CCAG010004398.1, on the reverse strand, counting down.
CGGGCAGATGGATGACTCAGAATCTTTCGTTAGTTATATATATATATTCTTAGCTCATTGCTTACTTTTAAAGCACAAGCCGACACGTAGAGAGTCGACGACTATTTACTGTCCATGAAACCAGACAGTGTCCGATGTCTTTCTGAAATAAGCCTGGCATAATGACCAATGAAGAGACAAGTACAACTTATCGGATGCCAGCAAAATGTCCAATGCTTTCCGACAAGTTCTTTCGGTGTTTGTGTGGCAAGACTTCGCCACTGCAATTGCATTGACGTATACGTTGGCATGATGCTATTCCTTGACATTGGCTGCTGCACAACGTGTCAATAGGGAATCAATCATTTGGGTAACGACCTAAGCGCCGTAACAGAGGATCGTGATATATAAGATAACTTCTTTCTCAAATCCAGTTGACTCGTAATACACTAAATAAGTTTCCGCAGCATATTTGCAATGCAAACGAAACTTCGTCTGGAAAATAAATTTTCCACGCAGTGGCCTAGCCAAGGGCAAGCATTATCCAAAAGAAGTTCATGATTTTGCCGACACAGAGCGAATTTATTTGGCGAGCAAGAGAGAATATTCATGAGTGATTTTTTAAAGTGATTTGTATTGATTTATCCGAACTTCAGATTCACTGTGTATGTATGTAAATATGTTGTTTCTTTTTTTTTCTTGTAGACACGTAGAATGATCTCCATTGATTCATTCGAATTCATTACCAATAACTGCGATAGTATCGTAACGCAATTCACACTCTGTGGCGGACTATGCTAAACTAATGTGCAATTCAAGTCACTTCCATAAAATGTACTTGATTTGAATTCTCGAAAACTTATATTTTATAAAGTTTTGAAAAAGTTCAAAGTAAAAAATGTATTCGCTAGTGTAGTACCGGCGTACACGTTTCATATTACAATGAATTAATCAAGAAGTTAACGGTACCCTTTGAAATTGTATATACGTTGCAGTTTTGCTCTTCACTTTACTATAACCATGAACGGCACTCTCCGATATGATAGTGTAGGCACTTTTGCTAGAGCTTTAAAAATAATAATTATTTTTTTGAAAATTTCGTTATTCATTTAAATAAATATTCTTTCCGTTTACCGCAGTTGAAAACAATACCAAGTAAAAACAAAAATAAGAAAAACAAGAAAAACGAAAAGAAAATTTCTTTGAAAACAACCGAAGTTTATACTAAACAGTAAGAAAAATGGGCAAAAAAGACAAAAAAGATAAAGAGTAAGTGAAGAAATTTTATTACAAAATGCTTTAAATCTTGTAGAAAGGCTAAGAAGAACTGTACAAAGATAGATATGAACGAAATCTTTTCATTTGAAAAAATATTTAAATAAAAGTTTGAAAAAAAACAACAACAAAAATTGATTGATTGACATTCTAATAAGAATCGCTTGTTAAAAATTATTCCACAGGGCGGAACCAGCACCAGCAGCCGATGCTCCACCAGCAGGCGATGCCCCACCAGCCGGTGAGGGCGGTGATGGCGAGATTGTTGGCGGACCCCGAAATCCTCAACAAATCGCGGCACAAAAGCGTTTACAGCAAACCCAAGCACAAGTGGATGAGGTAATCCGAATAATAAATATTAATACCAATAACCCATTTCTTCGCCCTTCCTTTCTTCTCCTTATTAGGATTTTGTTTAAATGCTTTAGGAAGCAAGCAAAAAAAAATAAATAAATACATAAATAAAAAGGAAGTCATCACCGCACTCCCATATAAAAAAACGCACGAATTTTTGATCAGCTATGTTCGGTCGATCTGTCCGTTTGAGGATTTCTCCCCAAACATTGAGTTTAATCTCAATCTTAATCTTGAATTCGTGTTCAATGTAACGCGATTAAAATTGGAAATCAGTAAAATTGCTGGACAAGTTCTTCTAGCAAAAATCCAATAATTAAAAGCTTACGTCCTAGTGCCTCTCTTAAGTTAACCAACATCTCAATCATATGATTACTTATGCTCTGCTCGTTATTCCTTGAATAGAATAGAATCCACGTGTGTAAATATGTTTAAATGTATTCTGGTATCTTGTTCTGAGCAGACAATTATTTATGTCCAGATATAAGAGATGCTTGTTTTTCCCCATTTCTCTCCTTTGTACAAATTTCAAAATATGTATGTATGTAGCCATAGCTTCTAAGGGTAATGGATGCTTAGATTATATTAAACATTTTCATAGCTTAACACTCAGCATCAGTCGTCATGGATGCAAAAAAGTTATGAGCATGTCCAAGTGAAATAAGCGGTCGTGAATATGTCTCGGTTAAAGCAATTGAAATGGAAAAGTTGTCTTAACTTATTTGCACAATAGATGGTAGAAGCAAGTGAGAAGCGTCTCGTTAACAATGTCCTCGGGAAAGAGTAAGATTCTGAACCGCTTGTGCTTACCGTAAAAGTGACTTGAATTAGGGTAAGAATGGGGTAAAGAATTTCCACTAAATAATTCGTGCAGTTTCAAGTCTTTCGAGTCTAAATTGAATAGAGAAGTGTACACACAAGTGTACACAGAGGGCGTGAGTGTCGTCTTAATGCTCTATGAGTAGAGTTCAGCCTTTACGGCATATACCTACGCAAACTCTTTGTTACACTTCTCCGGCCATCCCCTTTCTCTTTTTCCTTCCACACTTCCACATCGTCATATTACATGTGTAGTGCACATCCCTTGAGTGGTTCGACACATTATCATAAAAAAAAGAAAAAAATGCATCGGAAGATTTGCTTTTACACATAGAAAAGGCAAGGAAATATTGGGTACAAACATATTCGGTTTAAGGTGATCTTTGATGTTCAGCTTAGACAAATTTCAAGATTTCTGAATTGTTTGTAGCCCACTAGCGATTACGATGAAAATCATATCATATTTCTGCGGTGACTTGGTTAAGTTGCGTCGAGTTTGCCTCAAGCTTGGAATTTGATTTCAAATTTTTAATCTCTCTCTTACGGATCCTACAAGATTCGAAAGTTTCGCAACCCATTTGAATATCGATTGGAATACACATCTGCAATTACGTATATGATATATAAACAATATTGTGACGTAGTGATTTTACGTTTTTATTCGGCTTATTTTGTATGTGGTCGTGTTCGTATCATTGAATTGTGATTTTTAGGTTAACGTAATCTTTATTTAAAATTCTTACGAAAATTATTTACGGGAACTTGTATTTACAATGCTCCCCTTGGCCTGGTCCGCGCACTTACTGATATACATACCATTGTCCAAGCAAGTTACCGATACCTAATGCGTTAATTCCTCTTTTAGGTGTTAAACTTTTCGCCAGTAGCCAGCCGCATGACGCAGCTAGAGCGTCACGAATGTGTGTTTGGTTCTCTGTTTTTTTTTTCTGGATTTTGTTTTCTTAAAAAATCGAAAAAATGTCCTGCAAACTCAGATAATCAAATATGGGATTTTCGTAACAATATATCTCCTTGGTCACCGTGAATAACTGAATCGATTAACTTGTTCATGCCTATCTAAATTTTATTGTATAAAATTTTCTGGTGACGTGACGTTTAGCGAGGCCATGTTCGGGATATATTTATATTAATGTTGCAGAGACCAATAGCGTACGATACGATCTGGCAAAGGGTTCGTTTATCTTTTTCTATCTCTTTTTTCAACAGGTAGTGGATATAATGCGAACAAATGTAGAAAAAGTGCTTGAACGCGATCAGAAACTGTCCGAGTTAGATGATCGAGCCGATGCTTTGCAACAGGGTGCTTCGCAATTTGAACAGCAAGCTGGTAAATTGAAACGAAAATTCTGGTTGCAAAACTTAAAGGTAAGTCAGGGAAAATAAAAGTCCGTCCAGATCAAACAGAATATGATAATAATATCAATAATAATGTATAACTTGTAATTCAGATGATGATTATTATGGGTGTTATTGGACTGGTTGTTGTAGGCCTTATTGCAAGTGAGTAAATTACATTTATAAGAAGTAATATTTTCGAAATAAAAATACAAAAGATTTTAAAACTTTTTTAAAACAATTCCATCACATTTACATTTAACGTAGAAAAGCAAATTTCTCTGTTTCACAACAAAACTCAAAAATTTCAAAATTAATTTATTTTTATTCATTCTTTTCATATCTTTGTTTTTTTTATTTAAATTTTTTTTTATTTATTTATTTTTTTTTTTTAGGTAATTTTATGTAAAATTCGCTAGCACTTCTTTCTCTCAAAAAAAAAAAAAAAAAAAAATTTTAAATTCAATTCTGAATAAATTCGAATTTCATACATCATCATATGTTTAAGTAACAAAATTTCTTTTGGTTTTGGAGTTATCATCAACTATTAGTCAACTTAACTCATCCGTGCTGAAGCAACGTATTACTAAAACGCACAAATAAAAAATATCTTTGAAAGAAACCAAAAAAAAAAAAAAAACAAAGTTCAAGTTGCTGTTGGCTTAGAACGCACTACTAACACGATAATATTCATGGTAAATTGGCACAAAGGTTCGCTATAGTAATTCTTAATGATTTGTTTTTCTTTTTTTTTTTTTTTAAATAAATTAGATTTTCAATATTTTTTTATGTAATTAACAGTTTACTTGTTGGTTAATCTTCGTATTCTTGTTACATTTTGTTTTCGCTGTTCACCTACTGCTTACATAAAAACGTTTTTCTATGTACACATATACATATGTACCCCTATGCCCAGTATGTGTTTTCAACTATTCTGTTTTTTTTTTTTTTTTGTTTAATTCAAACTCAACTATGATCTGTTCTTAAAGATGATCTTAACAGCTCTTAAAAATATATAGAGAAGAGCGACAAGTTTTTTTGAATCCGCGATATGGATCAGCAAATCTCTCGAACTAATTTGATTGATCAATTTTGTGTCAAGTTTTCCTATAAAAACACTCATAATAGATATTTTCCTACAAAAAAAAAAATAAAAAAATAAAAAATATATTTATTAAAAAGTCTTGCGCAATTGAACATATCTGCAGAGACAGATGGACTTCTCTATCTACTTCTGCACTTTGATATTAGACATGATCGACTTAACTTTTCAATTCGCTTGGCAATAAAGAATCAAAGAATAAAGAGACAGATGGACTTCTCTATCTACCTCTGCACTTTGATATTAGACATAATCGACTTAACTTTTTAATTCGCTTGGCAATAAGGAATCTAGCAATTCTCCTTTCCGCAACATTTTCTCCTTTTTTCCTACTTTTCTTTTTCGCATTTCTGGAAATTGTTTTTTCTATTTTTCTCGAATATCGTTTATCGTTCAAAGCGAAAGCAGCAAAGTCTCATCGAGCAATGTCGCATGATGGAAAGATTGAACATTTTCTCAGTTTTATATTCATCCTAATTCAGCTCAGCTCAGTTTTCCCTTAACATTTTGGTATCGACAGAGAGAGAGAGAGAGAGAGAGAGAGAGAGAGAGAGAGAGAGAGAGAGAGAGAGAGA
>CCAG010004396.1:0-14487 GCA_001077435.1 Glossina morsitans morsitans | reverse complement strand
AAAAAAAAAAAAAAAAAAAAAAAAAAAAAAAAAAAAAAAAAAAAAAAAAAGAAGAGAAATTCAATTTGTTTGCATTAATATTAATTTCATTTAATGAAAAATCAACTAAATAAAGTAAAATTATATTAAACGAAAAACCAAAAGAGCTGAATGTATATATGAAACTTGCTGATGGTAGGCATCGTTGCAAAACAAATACACATATATGTATATGTATTTATATTTGAAAAAAACTCCTTTAAAGATCGTAAGTTGTGTAGAGCGAGAGCCGTGCAGTTATTGCGAAGATATTAATTACTTTAATCAAATTTTATTATTATTCTTACTATTACGTATACAAAGAAAAAGAAAAAGAAAAAGAAAAAAAGAAAAAAAGAGAAAAAGAGAAAGAAAGAAAAGTCAATCACGCCAAATCATCTTCCAACCTCATGACTACTATTATTAATACTTATTGTAGAAAACCAAGTGAGTAATAAAATTTCTGTCATAATAAGTACAATGGATCTTTTCTTTTTTTTTTCCTTCTTCTTTTTGCTTGTATTTTTATATTCACTTTCTTGCACCCATGACTTGATTCTATCATGCCGTTGCAAAGATACGTACAACAATGGCACAGCAATACAGTAGAAGTTACACGCAGTGGTTTTTTTGATAACAGAAAATTTTAACGACCCTGTAGCGAAGATCTTGACTTGCCAAAGCTTAGTGAGAGGTATTCAAGGTTTTCGCGAGATTCCAATTTTTTCTCTTTTGCTTTTCTTTTTCCAACTGAGGTGCCATCACACTATAGAGACTTCATTAGTTGGGCAAAGATCGCGCGCAACATCTGTGTGAGCTGTTTCCCAAATGAAAAGACAGCCAGACACAAGCCAGCGGCTCAGTTAGCCATTGACAAAAAAGTATTTCGCAATTCTTGCAGAATATGCGTACTTGCGCAATGATAGCTTAAAGCGCCTCGAATTTTTACCTGCAATATTGACAGTCTCGGAGCTGGTCTTCGCAGGTCGAATATCTCGAAATGAGTGGATAGCAGGCTACGGTTTTCGCTTATTGCCGGTTATGGAGCAGCGTCCTAACCGTAAGTAGCGCAAATAATCAATGAATGGCCACTAATGCCTTCCTTGGCAGTTATATCGCCCCCGACATAGTCATGGAACTTGTGTTGTTTGTCTTAATTGCCGTTAACCAGTGTTCTACCCCACAAGTATTTGACTCGTAGCGGAGAAAAAAGCATCGCAGAGGGGTATGGGAAACCACTGTAAAATTTTCCGAAACTCCCGAAATTTTTGCTTTCTTTCGCTTATTATCAAAAAATGATTCTCTAATTGGTTAAAACGAACATAGAAAGATGATTGTGAGCGTAAAAAAAAAAAACTGCATACACGTCCATCCATATGTTCATTTTGGTGCGTTCGATGTCGATATAAAAACTCAAAATTTGTGTAAAAAGTACCGAGTGGTCATGCTCGGTTTCATTTATTACACCAAAGTAAGTCTATTATAAATTTAAATTCTATAGCATAATGCATATGCTGTTTACAAAACGAATTGATGACTTGTATCACATATTAGCTATACCGTGACAGCAACTCTGAGAAGATAAAATATTTCTACACGTTGTAGCTGGCATTACATGCTGGAAATTCTAGACATGATATAATGAAGAGAAAGGAAAACTCATTCGTTTATAAATGTTTACCCGAATCTGTTGAGCAAATTTGTGTATGTATATGCACAGCACGGCACAGCACAGCAAGGACGTCGGTCGAGCAGGAACCAACCAAATATTTCCTCAATTTTACATCAGCTACAAGCATTTCGAAGATTTTCAGTTTGCTCAAGAAACGAAAGCAGTAAGGAGTCACAATCATTGATCTTGGACTTGTAAGAAGCGGCATAGCCTCCAATAATTATATCCTACGCCACTTGAGGTACAGGGTATATTAAGTTAGCGCGGTCGTATCTAACATACAGAGCGGTTTAAAGTGGGCCCACGGTTTATTATACCGATCGATTCAGAATCATAATCTCAATTTATCTAAGCCTGTTTGTCCGTCTCTCCGTCTGATGTCTGTCCATGTAAATTTGTCTGCAAGCTACAGGTCACAATTTTGAGATATTTCGATGAAATTTGTTACAGTGACGTGTTTTGGCCCGACGACGAACACTATTGTAAATGATTCGTATCGGTCCACTTTTTCGACCATCCCTCATATAATGCCCTACCATGAAAAATCGTTACATGGAAAACAATTGTAATTTTCAAAATTTCTCGGCAAGAGTGGCTAAGTAGTAGTGCTTCAACATTCTAAATTGGTATGAAAACTGTGGGCCGGCTGACCCTATGAAATTGACCTTTAATAGTAGTTTTATAAAATAATTCGGATAATGTTAGACAATATGGTGTAGGGTATTTAATAGTCGGCCTTGCCCGACTATAATGTACCTACTTGTTTTCGATCTTTTCATTTGAATTTTTAACGTAACGTCTTGAAAACAACATTTTGAAGAGCAGTACAAGCGAACTTTTCGATAAATTAATTTAAAGATTAGTTTGTCAACAAAAGCTTGCCTTGGCTTTTTCTTTGAATCAATAACTGGATCTTTTCGTCCAAACACCCGTCAAGTTTCAGAAACCTTCTCGTACCCCTCTCGATATACAGAAGATACAAAGAAAGAAATATGATTTTTGCAAAAAGTTCTTTTTTTTACATTTTCAAGCTCGAAGCAATGCTACTATTTGCCGCAGAGGCAAAATACAAATTATATACGTCCAGCGGCTATAGCGCCGGTGTTGTTATTTTTACAACACTTTAATATAGAAGAAATTATAGTCAAAATCACAAGATGATTTGGAAAAAAATTATTTCCATATATGATAGGAATTCGTTTAAAGTTTCCAGTATCCGTAATGCGGTTCCACAACCATATTCAGAGAATCGAAGTTTTCAATTAAGGAAAGCTTTGTCCTGCCCACAACGATTCTTTCACATCATTCTTGAATGTTTAAGCCACAAAAAGAAGCACGAAAAAATTCTAAAGGCGCCGCTTCAGCAGCAGTGTGGATGACTAATATATTTGCGTACTCCTCTTACCGTACCCATGAAAACCGAAGTGCATCTTCATTGAAAAAAAAAAGTAAAAAATAGATAAACTGGAAGATAGTATTAGAGTTAACTAATTTAAGTGTTAGTAAGCGTTAGTAAGTTCGCACTCTTTCCCATTCGTCCTTATTTTAGATCTCATTTTTCCCAGCAATGTCGTAAACTTTAACTCTATGTTTAACTCATTGTTGTTTGTAGGCAAGTCCATTTAATTCGTCTTCTTAGACACTTAGAGGAATCCCTTAATTAATTTCCATAAAAACCTGATTGAATTTTGCATAAAACCCAATAAAGGAGAAACTAGTTTTTCTATAGAAAGACCCCAGCATAGGAGGTGTGTTCAAAAAAAAAAAGACGACTTTTCAAAATTGTTTGGCTACGTACATTCGATTTTCGAATTCTTCGTTTGTTCCGAAATTTCGATTTATTTGTTTACCATAATCGTGCCTCAGTCATCGTATTCACCGCACGTAAGAAGAAGATGAGGAAACAAAGAACGCATCGCTGCAAGAGCTCAAAATTGTACCAAAAAGCGCATATCAGGATATCAGGTGCTTTGAGGATTGGAAAACGGGCTGGCACAAGTGTATTGCACGTTATTCCAGAAAAATAAAAAGTCACCTTTTTATTGAACCCACCTCGTACGCCATTCAATTTATTTCCCCTCCGATCGATATCGATAAGCGAATCCACACACGTGATATTGATGAACTCATATAAACAAAAAATATTGTTCATTAGGTGCATTAGGTGGCAGACTCCTTCCATCGTTGCTCCCATTCCTCATGTAACCCCTCTTTTAATTCTCTCTTTTGATTATGTTACTTTAACAGATTTCTCGAAAGTGTTTATAAAACATTCCAAATTTTGCTCTCGACACTTTTATGATCACAATCGTGCAAGCAAAGAGAACATTATCGTAGTTAAATCCTATCGAAATTTTGCATTGATCAAGAAATTATGTAGTTGCATAGGAAAGATGAATACCATCTAAACAAGATGAGCACGGTAAGCACTACTCCATTATAGGAAAGGAAATTCTTGATCTGCATCGTAGCTCATATCTAATGGAAGTTACCTATCATTGTTTATTGACATGGTTTTGGAACACTTTAACGATTTCTTTTGGTGACGAAAGTTAGTGTCACCGTAATTTATTCTTAATGTTCAGGAACAAAGAGAAGTTACTAGAAGCTAAATCCTAACGGCCCAATACGGCGGGTGGCGCATTAATTCGATTTTGTGAGTGTTTAAATAGTCGGTTGTTAAAAGAGATGTACGAAAGGGCGCGTTGTCGCGATGAAAAATGATCCGTCGACATTCGTTTGTTGCTCTAATTGCCCGAAAGACTCTCGCAAAACAAGTGGCTGTACACCAGAATCAGGATTCACTGATTTTACGTTCCACAAAAGGCACTGCTGCTAAATGACTAGTTTTTTCTAACAAACAGCTGACCATGGGTTCGAGCACGAACAACTTTCCGGCTAATGCATATGAAGCGTCCCCTGTTTCGATTTTACATACGTCCTTTAAAGCATCGCCGCTATATTTCTTAAGCATTTGTTTGCACCAATCGACGCAACCAGTAATCCAACGGAAGCAAATCTTTTTCACGGCTGTACGATAATGAAATATTTAAGAGCAGCTGGCAGAAGTGATGCCTAAAGGTGCCTCAATCCCAAAGTATGCCACACATGTGGACATTGTATTGTCAGTCTTGGCACAGCGTCAATATTTTTTAGCACAACAAGTGATCTTTGACGACCTTTACGATTTTCGTTGATAAGCGAATAGCGGTCACGACGACACTAAACCCTTTGTCATCCTCCCAATCGTGGAAATGACTTGATCGATGCGTTGTTGCCTGGGCAAGACATGACCAAGTATTCTGATCAAAAAGGTTAAACCTTCCAGTAGAAACACCAGATGGCACATGAAAACGCTTAGTACTGTCGGGAATGAAAATGTAAATAGTGCTGCACGTACTATGGAACGGAAAAAATAAAATCGACTCAGAGTCTAATTTAACTTATCGCATGCAGAACCTCATATGCGTTTGTCCAAATGTTGTAAACAAAATTATACATCCCCATCCTTCAAGTATTCTATCAAAATTATAAATTATGCGCGTGCTTAACTGTTCAAATTGTCGCATTTTGTTAGTTAATAATTTTTGAAAGGCAAGTCCTTAATATTACTGATAAACATACTTAGTATTCGACGCTTGCATAACAAGGCATAAAATGCTGAATCATTTTGTTTTTCCAAACCGCTTACAATAATACACATTCAATACGTATTAGTTTCCTTTGAAAGGAAAAACGGTAAACAAAATGATAACCTTAACAGCCATTTAGGGCATAATGAAAGCGTTAAGCTTGTGTGCGTAAACTCGAAAAGATATACACCAATACACTATACACTAGAGCGTTGCATAGCGAATGATTGCAAAGAAAAAAGAGAAGAAGAAAAAGAAATGACAAAAATAAAATCTCATACAATGTAAATCGGTTGTCCGAGAAGTCTCCTGATGTACTTATTTATAGAAGAGTTACATATACGAATAGATAAATATATGACGCCTTTTTACTTAACAATATTTACCGCATATGTACATAGTACGTGCATACGTATTCAGTGCTTGAATTAATTTCTATCGGTTCCGGAGGAGAATGAATTCTCTCCTCAAGAAAATGACACTGCAACGCAACAAGTTCAGAAGAGCGAACACCTTCCACGACCCCGATTGAAGTGTTTGCTGTATTGGCTGGGCAACAAATGTGATTAGATCACAACGCGCCGACATCAGTTACATCATATTCTTCTTATATTATTCTTTTTTAATTGCTTTAGTAAATTCTGGACCCATAGTAGGGTAAAATTTCGCAAGATACTTCAGTTCACGACTTTCATCTGAGAAAACATTCACGCTTAAGATAATGAAACGAGATCTTATGCGAACGGACAAGTGTCATCAAGGGCTGTCGACCTCAATTTGATATCATGTAAATCATTTATTTTTGAGTCATTGAATTGTGTTCCGTGTGTGTAACCGTTTCGAGAATATTGTCTGTTGTAACCTGTCTGTAATCGCTTAGCAGTTTGTGTCATGCATTTTCACTTAATTTTTCTAGCGCGGTTCTTAATGTCCTTAATGTCAAAAGTGCCATTTGCTAATCACTTAAAGGCTCAAATGCCGCGACTGCCCGCCCGTCAACTTTCGTTTCTCACAGCAATACCTTTCTTTCTGAATCAAAAAACCCCTCGGCATCGATATTTGAGTAAATTTTCTCGCGTTCAAAATTAAAGCTTAGTGGCTCAAGATCGACACGGATTCGTTAGGATTGTGTATTGTATGAAATTAAAGAAATTAATTCAACGCGATGATGATTATTGAAAAATAAAAGCATTACCCTTGCTTGTGCCAGTCCAAGTGTTAAGTAAGTTATAGTGACAACTCGTACAAGTTATTTTTGCATAAATTATTATTCATATATTATTAAATGTATGATATATACTGCAACTTACATACGCGCAAACATTTAGGGAAAATCATGTGAAAACCCTTGTCAACAACAACAGCGATGACCCCCCTCCCATCGTCTCATCGATGAAATTACATTTTCCTATGGATACATCATGTTACACTGTTGTTAATGAGTATCAATCTCGAGCTTCTAAGAGAACTACACTATATATATATATACATACATATATATATATATATATATGTTCTTAGCAACATGGCTGATTGCTCCTTCGGTCTTTTTTCTTTTTTTTTTCTTTTTTCTTTCTTATTCAAAGTGTATGTATGAGTCGATTTGTTACCCTTTTCCTAAACATCAGAAAAGAGCATACAGGATATATGTGCATTTTATGACCGGAGCATGCGCTTTATATTTTTAAATTTATTAATTCGTGACAAGCGACAAAAAGCAAAAGGCATGAAAACAAAAAAAAAAACAAAAAGACCTATAACTATAGGATTCTGCTTGTTGGAATTAAATTCTTATCATTGCAATGCTTGGTTTAGCAAATTTCTGTTTCCGTGTATATATAAATAAGAAGGCATCTTTCGGCGAACATTTAGTCACTTTGTTAAAGTGTGCTTTTCGAGATTTTATTTAACGCAATGGCATCGCAAAAACAATATTAAAAGCGTTTTTAAGAAAAGAATAAAATCTCAAGTTGAACGTAAAAAGAGCATTAAAAGTCAAACAAAAGCCGGTAAGTGGAAAATTTACTTATTCTTGGTGTGATTATCCTTAAAAATGTTCTAAGTTCTGTCAAGGATTTGTTATTGCAATCAGTAAATAAACGAAATAAAACTCGATGTGGAAATATTGAAATTAATTAATTGGAATTGTTGTAAAGAGAGAGAGAAAAAAAAAAAACAACTTTTTTGTCTTTCATAGAAAACTTTTCGATTTTCCCTCATCAAGTATTTGAATGAATATGTAAAGTTCTAAGCTCATATAAGGAATGTATCTACGTCCACACTAGGCGGTACATGTCCTTCTATTAAACATGCGTTCAGCGAACTTAAGCCTTATAAACGGCTTATTATTATTGATTAATTTATTCAATTTTTGCTTTTTTTTTTTTTTTTTTTTTTTTTTGAATACTTGTTACTTCCTCTTCATAGCGATAAAATCGTTTCCTATCAACTTTTAAGAAAGATCGGTCTTTGCGTTGTCGGTGTATTAAAATTAATTCAGATCTGTGATCGCTTCATTAAAAAGGACAATGTCCTTTGAAAGCATAAGCAACCCATAATGCAAGCCATAATGCAACCCATAATGTATCCAACATACACGTCCGGATATTACAAATATTTAATAAAAGTAATCTGCTCTTAAGGCTTGAATGTTGGATATAATAAACTGGATAAATAATAGATATCCCGGACCATAAATTTACATAGTGAGAGTTCTTGAAATGATTTCAGTAAATCGATATGTAAAAGTAATAGCAATAAAATCAAGTCGGTTGGTTGCGATGACAACCGAATATTGCAATATATAGCACTGCATAAGAATAATTCATCATATAATCTATCATATGATTATCATATGAATGAAAAGAGAATCTATATATATATATATATATGTGTGTGTGTGTGTGTATGTTAGGAAGGCGGAACTAGTGTCTACATTGAGATGATATGGACGCGTCTGTAGTGAAGAAAGTCAGTGTGTTGACAAACAGCGGATATGAATATTTCAGTTTATTTGCAAGTCAACAGACGACATAGATCTTCTTCCTCTAAACTTTGATCTTATTATTATTATTATTATTATTATTATTATTATTATGTAAATTTAGCCAGAGAATAAATTCTAAGACTAAAGTCTTAAAGCACTAGCATCTAAGGCTTTCGGCTTTTATTTTTTTATTAATATTATTATTATTATTATTATTATTATTAAAAACTCTACCGCACTTGAGATTTGAACCCACGACCATTGAATTGTTAGTCGAGACTCTTGCCTACTCGGCCATTCAGGCGGATAAACTTTGATCTTAACTTGATATACTTTCTGCCTTTTGGTACTCGGAATTTTTTGGTTATTGTTTTTAGCATTCTCGATCACGTCTTTCTTAAGTTAAGTTATAATTGATATAATTGGTGTAATATGACGAGACGTCAACATACCTTGATTAACATAATCCCTCAATTTAAAGACATTGTACTCTCATGTGCAGAACATCGAAATTAGTTGATTTGGTAATATAGAAATTCTCTCGAGAACAGATGTTCATGACTATCCTTTTACTTTAAGAACCGTTTCCAAATTGTCTGCACTATATAGACACAAGCCTGTATCAACGTATATTATAGAAAGATTGACTAACATTATCTTTTAATCTAAAGGCTCGTCTTTTCATCGGCAGAGCACCGTAATCAGCTGATTTTATGATATCTGTATAGTCTCTGAAAGAAAAGAAAATTTCTATCAGTGTATAGTTGTTCATCTAATTTAAAACTTTAAGGAAATAAGTGTGAGAACGTTCCTCAAGAAAAGAGATTCGAAAATTCGAAGGGAAATGAGTCTCACAAGTCCTAGCAAGCTCTGGTGCATTTCGTGCTCTCATTTCCTTGTATTGGTTATTACATTAGTTATATAATGAAAGTCTGGATATATGAAAAATGTGTACTGGAAGACCGCTTGAAAGAGTGATTTTGTTTGAATCGGACATTGACTGTAATAAATATTTATTAGAAAATAACTTCTATTGCACCTGTGACTTGTGAGAAACGAAAGGTGCAGTGAATTAAGAAAGAAAGAGAATTTGTAAAGGAATTGAGGAAAGATATGAGGATATTATAGAAAAAGTCACATAAGAAGAATAGTAATAAATAATAAATACTTAGTAACCGGTTCACAGAGTGCGTTTTTGGAACGAAAATAAGCTGCAAAAAAAAAAAAAAAACAAAAATATAAATAAATAAATAAAAAGCTGCACTGAAGGAATATAGAAAGAAAACGATATTAAAAACAAAATCGGTTACTAACGCAGCGTCTTTGCGTATGTATCTACACTTAATAGGAAGCCAGGCAGTCAGACGGACTGCCGATTTCTTTTTATCATAAAACAACCCCCGAATGGATAAAAATTACAAAAGTGTTTTTATTGCACGGCCTAACTAAGAACTCATTCACGCACATACAGTATTTAAGGGTAGTTTGTTTATGTAAAAACATACATATACACACACAAACACTCCAACTTAAAATACATGTGCATGTATAGTATAGAAATCTCTAACGCAGTAGCCGGCCCGTTTAGTATTGAGCATGCCACAGTTGAACAGCGTCATTCAGAGCGTGTGGACCTTAATTTCAATTTGGCGGAAGCAACATTTCAAAAACTTTTAAATCAATTTCCCCCAATTTCACTTCACACAGCACCCTTGTGTCGTTCTCTTAAACTCTCTCTATCTGTCTATCTCTATCTCAGACACTCGTTCAATCGAAATTCATTCGTTTTGTGTACTTTGTAAGCGTTTTGTGTGTACATACACAGAATTTCGCGTGCGTTCGTTCGTTCGTTCGTTCATTTGTTTGTTCATTTAATACGTTCGGTCCTCTTTTTACAAAGGTGTTGTTGTAACTGAGAAATCAAGAATTTCTAGTTTGGATTCAATTTACAATAAATTGAATTTTGAGTTTGTGTGAATTTGCATAAAATTATTTAACATATTTTTTGGCTAAACTCCTTGGCGAGTTGCAATAAATCAGTAAAAGTGGAAACTCCAAGGGCAGAAACTCCAATCAAAACGGAATCCGTAACAGAGGACGAGGTACCGGTAACAACGCCAACCACACCACCATCACCGTCGGCAACCGCAACAACACCGTGTTCAGGAGGAGGTGCACCAAAACCGACACCGACCCCGACGACCGCGACCGCGACCGCGAACGCGAACGCGAACGCGACAGCAACCGTAACCGTAAAACCAACGAGCGGACCTTCTTCGAAACGCTTCAAAATGGCCGAAAACTGCAGTAAGTGCAAAAAAGTGATTACCTCTAAGGAGACGGGCATAAATTGCAGCTGTCAAAAAAAATTCCATCGCAGTTGTGTGAATATTGATGATACCTTATTTGAAGCCATCCAAAAGAATCCGATGATTGTGTTCAGTTGCGACGATTGTCGCCAGCAATCGCCTAAAGCTATGGCAGCTAAATTGCAGGCATTAGACGAAAAATTAAACAAAGTCAGCAATGGGGTCAATCAAATACAGGGACGCATGTACCAGCAGTATTTTCAGTTTGGCAACGCTAACAATCAGGGCGATGCCAAGAAGCAGACCAACAATCTAATTGTGGTCGGCAACAATTGCAATTCGGACCGTTTGCAGGTCGTCTGCGATTATGGGCGTTGGGTGCAGGTTGGCAAATTTGCCACTTCCACCTCCGAGGAGGATATAATTGAGCACTTGGCTCAAGAACTGAAAATCAATAAAAATCTAGTCAAATGCACTAAACTGGTTAAAAATGATGCCAATTTGGCTGCATTGTCATATTGTAAATTTAAGATTTCCATACCGGACTATCGCTTCAATGAGCTGTTCAACGAGGCTATTTGGCCCAGCGGTGTAATGGTGTCGCCCTTCACTCCACGTTCTCAGCTAAATCAGAATCGCATTTAAGTGAGGTTGGACCGTGGGGGCGGCCGGGAGAGTGGTGGAGGAGCATTAGAGACGGTTACGAGACGTCGTAGAAAGAAACGAAAAGAGCGAAAGTTATCAAAAATCGAACAGAGCGAAGCAATTGTTAAAACCAGTGAGAAAAGCACCAGTACAGAGCATGAGAATGAGAATGAGAATGAGAATGACAATGAGCATGAGCATGAGCATGAGCACGAGCAAGAGCAAGAAAATGAGAATCGCAGCGAAGAAAAAGAAAAGGAGACAAAAGATTTTTCTATAAGCAGAGACGATGATTTAGAAGATGACATGATAATGCCTATAGATATGATGAGAATGAATGAGCAAGAGCAAGACCAAGACCAAGAGCCCGAGGAAGAGGAAGAAGAAGAAGAACAAGCTCACACGGACGAAGAATTAGAAAATGAATAAACTGCATATGAAGCATAAGCATGCGAATGATTTGGTAGGTTGGAGGATATTTTAAAGTTTGATTGTAATGGGGTGGATAGAAGTGAATACAAATACATTGATACATTGGCTGGGCCCACAACAATAATAATAATAATAACAACAACAACAACAACAACAACAACAATTTTTCGAATACTTTTAAGCAGTTCACAGATATGACGTTTTTTACATGCAATTGTTCTTTTTTTTCCTCATTTCCTTTTTTTCTCTCTCTCTGTCTCTCTCTCTCTCTTTCTCTTCCTCTTCCTCTCTCTATCTCCTTTTGATAATTTAATACATTCCAGCAAACCAAATATAAAAAACTTAATTAATTCTTATAACAATTTGCATACGATGATATGATGTGAAACGACAAAAAAAGATTTAAACTTTCTGTGCGAAGAAAACAATTAATAGCTTAAAGAGTAAAAAGAGGACTAAAGCAAAAAAAAAATATGAAAAGATATGAGGAAAGCAAAACTACAGACAATTTTATAAAATACTTAAGAAAATATAAAAATAAATTTTAAAAATATTTTAGAATTTTAAAATACTTAAAACATAAACATACATACATACATACATACATACATAAATACATACATACATACATAGACACACATATACACACACCCACACACATTTGCATACATATATGTATTATTACAGATAAAATAAACCGAAAAAAAGAGACTTTTGAGAAAAATTTTCAATATATTAGTCATTCACCCCCAAAATGAAAGCAAAACAATACCATAGACGATAACATAGTCGTTGATATGTACATTTTTACATATAAACGTACCACCATGTTGTTATTTTGTATAGCTGTTGTACCGGAAGATTACAAAAAAAAAAAAAAAACAAAAACAAAAAACCGAAGAAAAAAAACAAAGAGCAAAAAGCAATGGATGGATGTAAAGCATATATAGACAATATGTACAACAATCCGAAAAGTCGCTAGTGCGGTATGAATTTCAACAAGAGAATTATTTAGTCATTAATTAGAGCAGAGAAGCAGAGCAGAAAGTAATATTAAAGTGAAAATGTAGGAGAAGTATATGTTGAATGAAAATTCAATCGGAAGGCTAACGATGAATGAGAAACAAATGCATTGAATAATATATGAAAAAACAAAAAATAAAAAAGAATACAATTTTTCTTAATATTTCCAAAGATTTGCTTTAAAAGTGTAATTTGTAATTACTTTTCGATTCACTGATAAAATAAATAATGTAATGAAAAATTCAAATTTTTGAATTCAATAAGCATTCCAAGCAAAATTCTTTATTTATTTATTTTAATAATAGTTTTGTCTTTTTTCTTTTCATTTGGTTTTTCTTTTATTCCCATCGCATGGGAATGGACGATGTACTTCTTAACTAAAACTGGTCGTTGGGTGGTGGGAAAAAAATAAAATGGAATGGCAGAATAGTTATATATAAATATATATACTCGGAATTACGATGCAATTTCAAATGAAGATAAACACAAACCCGTCTGTCCTGCAGCTTTCTCAATTGTTCTTTCGTTTTTTCGGCTTAACATTTACGGGCATCACGTATCAAAATCTTATAAAATTTTAACAACAAAGTTATATTAGATATGGGAACGTGTTTTTTGTGGAAATCTTTTAGTCGCAATCGAAAATCGAAATTGAAATCGAGATCGTACATAACACATCCATCTAATGCAAGCTAAGCCACAAAGTTTATTTATGTAGGACATGTTTTCGCGTATGTTTACGTGCTACTGGGTAAGTCGGATTACGTTACACAACACATCGAAAGATTACAATATAATTGCTTTTTTCCATTACCGTTTACTGTCTAACGTTCTTTCATATGCGACCAAAGAGTCTGAGTGAATTCAGACCTGTCCGTTAATTTGCGCACCTGCCCCCTCCCCCCCTCCTCCCCGCTCCTACTGCACTTTTCAAAGTTACAAAAGCTGCGTTAAAAAGCCGGGCAAAGTGCCAAAATGAAGTCAAAAAATATAGGCGTGACCTGCCCGTAAATTCAATCCAGAAGCAAACGTTCAACGTTGAGGTTATAATATAAAACTGAAAGAACTGAAATTCGCTATGACTATTAATTACAAAGTGACGAAAATGCCTAACGTTCAACCCGATATGTAAAGTACCAAGTGATGGGTATTCAATTCGAATTTCTCATACTACTTTTACTTAAGATTTCTTATTTTAATAGATGAGTAATGAGTCAATGTATTAAATATATATATGTGTATATGTATATACATATAAATATATATATATATATATATATATATATATATATTTCTTGTGTTTATTTATTTATTTATTTATTTATTTATTTATTATTATTATTATTATTATTATTATTATTATTATTATTATTATTATTATTATTATTATTATGTAAATTTAGCCAGAGAATAAATTCTAAAACTAAAGTCTTAAAGCACTAGCATCTAAGGCTTTCGGCTTTTATTTTTTTATTACTATTATTAATAATATTATTATTATTATTATTAAAAACTCTACCACTCTCTCTCTACTCTATTCTTGAGATTTGAACCCACGACCATTGAATTGCTAGTCGAGACTCTTGCCTACTCGGCCACTCAGAATTCACAATAATATTGAAATTTATAAATATCTTATTTGGTGGTAGTTCGAATGCAATTCATGTATATTTTATCTTTCTCGTACTTAGTTCGTGTGAGCGATAACAGCTCTCCTCTAACGGGAACAATGAAATTAAACGAACAACTTACAGATGTCTCCGTAGGAAA